>BHFT01016461.1:0-30459 GCA_004320025.1 Laticauda laticaudata
ATCCATGTATTCATAACTATGTTTTTACTTATACCTATTATCTTGTAAGCAATTGACAAATAAAAATAAATAAAACAAAAATAAATAAATAAATAAATTTTTTCCTGTTATGTTCATCCAATACAATAGATCATTAACAGGCTTCCTTTTATGTCAGAGTGACCTAGCATCTCTTACCTTAATTCCCAAGCCAAAAGTACAACCCCCACTCTCCAGCCAAAAACATGGCATTTCACTTTAGAACATAACAAGTTATAAAACATAATATGTTTGTTAGATATAGTACTCATTATAAAAAGGTCACATATTGGATAAACATGGAATAAACATGGACTCTCTTCTGTTCTTCATTTTCTTGTGTGTAACTTACAATGCTTATGTTATTGCCACATATAACATAACCAAACTATATTTTAAAAGAAAAAAGAAAAAGAAAAGACATAATTTAACCACCATCTGGCTTTTCATCTTAAATCTAACATGTTGTTATTCTTTGATTTTTTTTAAAAAAGGAATGAAATATTATTCCTTAAAGCAGGTAGTTAAATAAAGCGAACTTCTATAGCTTACTAATTTCCAGTTAGCTTACTAATTTCCAGTCATTTTAAAAGTTTCTAATCTAATCCCAGTAGTCCTCAATTTACAACCACAATTAAGCCCAAAATTTCTGTTGCAAAATGAAACATTCGTTAACTGAGTTTTGTCCCATTTTTTTCTTGTCTTGCCACAGTTGTTAAGTCATTGCAGCTGTTAATTTAGTAACACGGTTAAGTGAAACTGGTTTACCCTTTGACTTTGCTTCTCAGAAGATGGTCCCATGACCCCAAGGCACTGCAACTGCCAAGCATCTGAATGTTGATCACATGACCATGGGGATGCTGCAATGGTCATAAGTGTGAGAAATGGTCATAAGTCACTTCCTTCAATGCCTTTGTAACTTTGAACGGTCACTAAATGAACAGTTGTAAGTCGAGAATTACCTGTAAATTTCTTTTTCTGATTTCAACTCTTCACACTGCCATTATTGATAAATTATCCTGTCCAGAACATCATACTCATTGTGAATTGTTGCAATATTATTTGGTACAATATCCTTGAGATTACGGCACTGGTACATAAATTTGCAGAGATCAATGACTGATACACCTAATCCTAATTCTAACCATAACCCATTTGGGGGGGGGGTGTGCCAGAATACCAAAATAACCAGTGGTGGGATTCAAATTTTTCTGTGGAATACTGCAAAATCCCCATTCCCTCCCCACCCCACTAACCTGCTTTCCAGTTCCATTCTCCTGCACATGGCAACCAAAGAAGACCCAACCGATCAGCTGGGACTCAAGAGGTGGAGAATAGATGGGGACAGGGCCAGTCAGAGGTGGAATTTTTCGGTTCTCCGAACTACTCAAAATTTCCACTACCGGTTCTCCAGAACTGGTCAGAACCAGCTGAATACCACCTCTGAAAATAACCATAGTGGTTCTTGACATTCACATGGAAACAAAAACATTTTAATGAGCAAAAATAAAACAGTAAGGATGCTCTTACCTTCTCTCTATGAGACTAAATTAACTAGACTTCAGGGAGGGAAATTAATAAATGCAGAGAGAGAAAATGAGAATATCATTCTTTTAATCTTCCAGGAAAGTGGTGCATCAGGGAAAGGAAAATTAATACTGACTCAGTGTTTTTTAGACTATAGTAATTACTTTTTCTTTCTTTCTTTCTTTTTTGACATGTTAGTTGATATTTAATTTTCATAAAAAAAACATAAAATTAAACAACTACTGTTATGGGGAATGAGAATTAGATAACCTGTATTAAAAGCCACTCACACAGACCCACACAAACACAGAAGTTATGTTTCTCATCCATCCCAGGAACATCATAATAATGTATATTAAACTTGGGTGATACTCAAAGGAAGCTTCCTGACCATTGTGAGAAACCAAAACTGAACATACCAGAGTTATGGCTGTTAAGTTGCTCGTTTCCTCGTAATGTTCGTAAATGCTTCTTCAAAAAGCACCTGGACTTTGTTTTTCATTGAAGACATTTTGCTTCTCACCCAAGAAGCATCTTCAGTTCTGAGTTCTTCAAGGAAAAGCAAAGTCTAGCTGCCTTTTTAAAAAGCCTCTTTGGGACAACATGACCTGAATGACTGAGAATCTCCACAGGCATTTCAGTGTAATCATTGTCTTTTCTGGGCTTTTGTGCTTAAGCCCTTTGTTCTGCGTCCATCTCCCTCTTCTTAATCCCATTTCCATGATATTAACTAAAAAGCATTCTTAGCATCCTGTCTAATCTGCCTTCATAAGCAGGAGATCTGTTGCAGCAAAAAAAAATTCTGACAAATGGATCAGAGCTGGGAAACAGAAGCAGTAATAATCTACACTGAGCTTTGGTGGCACAGTCGTTAGAATGCAGTATTGCATATTTATTCTGCCAATTGCCAGCAGTTTGATTCTCACCAGCTCAAGGTTAGCTTTCCATCCTTCTGAGATCGGTAAAATGAGGACCGGGATTGTGGGGGCAATATGCTGACTCTGTAAACCACTTAGGGTTGTAAAGGACTGTGAAGCAGCATATAGGTCTAAGCGCTATTGTTTTCTTGCTCTTACCTAGGAACTAATTTTAGTTATCTTCAATGTTAATATCTGACTAACTTCAGCAAAAACCCCTCAAGTCCTATCTTCCAATAGAATCACTTCCTGATTGGTAGTATAATACAAGTCGTCCTCAATGTACAACCACAACTAAGCCCAGAATTTATGTTGCCAAGTGAGAAATTTGTTAAGTGAGTTTGGCCCCATTTTACAACTTTTCCTGCCACATTTGTTAAGTGAATCACTGCAGCTGTTAAATTAATAACACAGTTATTAAGTGAATCTGGTTTTCCCCATTGACTTTGCTTGTCAAAAGGTCACAAAAGATAATCACATGATTGCGTCATAAATCTGAACCAGTTATCAAGCATCCAAATATAAAGCACATGACCTTGGGGATGCTGCAATGGTCATAAGTGTGAAAAATGGCCATGAGTCACTTTTTTCAGTGAAGTTGTAATTTTGAACAGTCACTAAAAGAAATGTTGTAAGTTGAGGACTACCTGTAGGGGTTTTTGAATGCTCAAGTAAAAAAATAAAAGATTTTGTGCTCAACTAACATTGCAAAATGTGTCTTATTTTTAAGATCAGAAAGATAAGCTAAAGAAGCTGAACCATAAAGAAAAAAGGGCTTAAGGCCCAGTCCCACTGACTGATGGATGCAAAACGTATGCATAAAGGACACAGCGGACGAGCAAAATTTCAGGGGTACCTCCATCCATTGTCATCCACTCCAAAAATGGTGAAAATTTACATAAACAGAACGGAAAAGAATGGAAAAGAATGGACGTGGGTAGTATGTAGCGGGGATGTTAAACGGATGTATTCATAGGAAGCCTAGTGGATGAAGCGGATGACACCTCCGAAGGGTGTTCCGGGGGAGAATTGTGAAGCGGAATGCATAGTGGATGAAGTGTATGCATCACGTACGCCTAAAGGAAAGAAAGGGGATGCTGGTGCGGATGTATATCGGATGCAAACCGTTCACTGTACATCCTCTTTATTTCATGTAATACCGATAGTTCCATGTCACTTTTCTTTCCTCCCTCTTTCCATTTTCAGCTGCAGTGGATATGAGTTGTGAGGATGCCCAGAGGATGCAGAGAGGATACAGCGGACATTTAACGGATGATAAACTGACATAGAACCTTTGTTGCTCGTATGTCGCGGATTACATCATACACGGCGGAAAGTTCATCCGTTCACAAAGTTTTGTGCAGCTCAAAACTTCTTGGGCGGATGAAATTTTCAGTGGACCGGATGCTCGTGGATAGAGCATATGAAACAAACGTTGCCCCACCCAAGAGACACAGATGGACTGCATAGCATTTTCCAACAGATGGCAAGCTTTTTTTAACGTTTTACATCCTCTTTGCATCCATAAGTGCAGTGGGACCGAGCCTTATTGCTGCTATGCTAAATTGAAAAAATGATTTTTATTATTGGCCAGTATCTAAAAGGGATGGAAAGATAATTCAGATTTGGTCCATATCAATTCTAACTGATGTTCATCTTTTACTCAGATACATCCAATTGTATATAACTATTTAAAAAAAAAAAAAAACCCTGAAAAACAGATTGGTATATACAATTTTCTATAACNCTATTTAAAAAAAAAAAAAAACCCTGAAAAACAGATTGGTATATACAATTTTCTATAACATATTCATTTTGTGTGCCCATTTACTTAAAATATGGTTTTGTTAACTTACCTTGATATATACTGTTTTTAAGTAATTACTAGTAACATTTCATACAACTTTTCATAGAATCTGTTGTTCACACATTCATTTGAATTTTTTTATATGCAGTTTTCTCAAATACAGTTTATGTTTTCAATTCTATATCTATGCCCATGGAAAAGTTGAGTCAAAAGCAATGAATGTTTGCAAGTTCAGTTCATTATCTCCATTGATTATCTTATAATGTAAGCTGCAGTATATTTACATTATTTCACTCTAAAAAGAATCTTTACCGAAGTAATGTATTTCTATGCATAGATACTATGAATAGTTTTACATTTATTAGCACCTTTTCACCATTAAAGAATTCTGGGCAGATTTATTTTACACATCAAGTTACTACTTATGCTATTTTGACACACACACACAAACGCACACACACATCCCTTCATTACTATAGCTATTGCTTTAAACAACACTTAGCATTTTTACAATTATTTATTAGTCTAGGGCTAGCTAATCTTACTGCTGAATAAAAATAGAACAATTGCACAGTGGAGCCAAGAACAGACAAGAAGCAAGACTACAGTGATAAAAAGTACATAAATAAGAGGACAAATAAATCCCCTAAAGACTGAATCCTCAAAAACTACCATGTAGATTATAAAGAACTGTAAAATTGTATTGCAGAATACTGGATTAGTTGCTTTCAAAATAAGAATGACTAGATGATTCCACCTATTAAAGATCTGAAGAATAAGGAAAGCAGAAAAAATGATATTTGACAAAGATGCATTTGGTTGAAGAAAGAGCAGAAAAATCATTATTAAGGAATGGAATGGAACAAGAATAAACATCTTTGTTTCATGTCAAAATCAAAACCATTATGACCGTACTATATATCTTCTATTATCAGAAATCAAACTGCAATAATTTCATATAGAAGCTAAATAAGTTATCTGTACACTGTAATAAAGTATTTCACAGATATTTTTACTTCATAGAGACGTGTGTGTGTGTGTGTGTGTAGAGAAAGAGAGAGAGAGAGGGAAAAAGAGAGAGAGAGAAATTTGTAGAATATTGGTAAAATATGACATCAAGGACCAACAGATATCAATCAATGATATTAAAGTATTTTTTCAATGTCAGTACAAAATCTTTGCTTTTTCTGTTTTTAATTCTATTGTTCCTGTCAACAACCATTCATGTACATGTAATCCTTATCAGCAGTTTTCTTTCCTGATGAATATTCTGATAAATATTTTTCTTATTAAAACAATTCTAATTTATACTATAACAACAGCAACCAATCTTTCAAAGGTCCTTGATTCAGAAATAAGCAAGACACCAATTCTTAACTTAAAAATCATACTTTTTCATTATCAAGTAAATGATTACTAAGAAGTAAACAAATCTTACTGAATTTTTTATAGTTTACTCTATTTAAACATATAAAAAAATTAAATTATTTTCCAAAACCTGTGACATTTCTCCATAGGGAAAAAATGCTTTGAAATTATAATGAAGCTTTAGCATCCAGTTCATATTTTGTCTTTTAAATGAGAGCTGTTCTGCGAGAAAGATTGGTGCTTTGTAAATGTGATTTATAAATAAATAAATTACAAATAGAAACTAAACTTCTGCTTTTAAATCATATATAACACAGTGAGAGGGAGACAAAAGCTGCACATATACATTGAAAATCTAGGAGTGCATTAGAAATTATAAAGTTTTGGTAATTGGACGATACACTGAACATTGGGAGAGAACTTTAGCATAAAGGGAAATGTTAGGATTTTAGACAGGGTACCCTGAGATTTTGGAAGGCATTTATCCATTTTTTTATGTTTGAAAACTATATTAAACTAATGAGGTTTTAGGTTATTTTGCATATTAATTAGATTCTGATCACGCTTCATTGCTTGAAAGATACTCTTCTAGACCAATACTGGAACAGGCATGTAATTA
Source organism: Laticauda laticaudata (assembly GCA_004320025.1). Classification (NCBI taxonomy): domain Eukaryota; kingdom Metazoa; phylum Chordata; class Lepidosauria; order Squamata; family Elapidae; genus Laticauda; species Laticauda laticaudata. The sequence goes on from BHFT01016461.1 coordinate 6,257, forward strand.
AGTTTAATTATAAGCTATCTCTGGCTTGTCTAAGTATTACAATTAAATGGATGAGTTTCCTAGAACATTCTGTCGAAGCATAAAGGGAAAAGCCAAAGACCTTTGGGTCAACCTTCCCAGACACACCAGAAAAGAAAGAGACCAGATGAGCTAATACTACCTTTTTTGTAACAGAATCTTTCAAGTCTGGAATTACAAATCTCCTACCATCTTTTTTATAGTCTGAGAGACTACGAAGAAGAAGAACTTTCACCAATCTTTCAGACGAAGATTATGCCCTCTCTTATTTTAGGTAGCATGCCTTGCCCCTGTCCCCCACATCATTCTTACACACCCTTGCTTTATCTAATCCAACCTTCTGCACTTGATAATGGACAAATGAAATATTAAAGGAATTAAAGTTCCTCAGGAAGGAAGAACTAGCCAATGTTCATCAAAAATGTATATTTAAGTTATTATGTAATTGATTTATCTGGTTATTTATTTAAATATCAGGAGTCCGCAGTCTTTTGGAACTGGGCTGCAGAAGTAACAAGTGAGTGCACATGCAGGCAGGTGTATTCCACTTATGCAAATACTACTCAGGTGTGCACCTTCCCACCACTCACGCAGAACTATCCCCTTCCCCCCCAGCTAGGCCACAAAGCTGAAAAGATTGAGAAACTCTGATCTATGTAACTATCCAACTTATATTGAACTCTAGGTGATTCCCCAATCAACAATTAAATAAAATTAAATAGCAATGGTAACATAATGCATGTGTCTATTAAAACCATAGCCCTAATGGCGAGCTACTGCTAGTTGCAATGATGGGCTCACTTCTCTGAATATCCCTTATCTCTTTTTAAAACCATCTCAATTAGTGGCCATCACCTCATGTGCTAGCAGCAAATAAATTATTTAATACTGCATGCCATAAATATCAGCCCTGAATTTCCGCCATGTTATCTTGAATAAAAGGCCCAATGATGTGATAGAAAGAGATAAAATTAATAATGTCCTTTTTCTCTCTTTTCTCACCAAGATCAAGGCTACCAGTCACTCCATGTGATCACTTTGTTCTTCACAGAAGCTAATTATTAAAAAAAAAAACTAATTGCAGAAATGGGACCACAAGGTATCATGGTCATTTGTGTAAAGATGTGACATGAACTGAAGCAGGTCTTCTCAGATGAATGTAATTCTTTACATAGCATCTTCCCCAATACTTTCCAATAAATCAATGGAAATATTGGGGAGGTTTTATGTACAAGATCTAAACCAAGTTCTTATGATCAATCACACACCATCAGTATAAACAGTACACTGCTTAGTGTCTCGGTTACACGTAAATGCCATCCTTATGCTAAATATGTAAAGATTGAGCAATCCTCAGAAGGCCTTAGCAAGTATTTCATTTCATTTTCAGAGCTCATGAAACATTATTCCAAAGCTTTCTATTTAGACATGATAACTATTGATTGTTTACAGCAGGATACAATCCCTGATGCCACAAAGAATCTGTAGGATATTATATGATAATTTTATCATCCTATCAGCTCTACATTAAATTGCTTCTGAGAACACTATCAAACCATAGCCAAAACATACCTAAATCTCATTGGAACAATCATTTAATATATAACTGGTATGTCAAAAATACAAAACTGAAAGCAGAAAGATAGAATTGGATGTGGTGCTTTGAAATCAGTGTTAAAATGTGGCCAGTTTAGAGTTTATGTAATTATCCAGAGGATTTACTTTTTCAAAGAACAATGCTGTGTATTTTCTTATTTATTTCAAAATATGAAAACCAGTCTAGATACACTAGAAATTCTTTTCATCCTATTAAATGATTTCCTGATCTCTTGTCTTAAAATTCTTCTGAGGAAGCAGTAATAAGTAAGCACATAGCCTCACTATGTTCTTCAAACAAATCTAACTTTATTAATAATATTATTTAGATGTACTGATTAAATTAATGTCAAGACAAAAAAACTGGTCCCTATGTAAAGGTCCAGATAAATAGATTTATTGCTAAACAGCCTGTACACAGGAAACTTCCCAACTACCTGATTTGCACCTGCTTGAAGATAGAGAAGGATCCATCCAAGGCAGGAATTTGCCTAGTCTGCTTGTGGCTATGTAAGGATTCTAGGCTGATTGTACTGTTAGATAACATGAGTGAATGAGTGAGAACAAACATATAATCAGATATATAATATATAATAGAGTATATAACATATAATAGTTCAAAAGGCTTTTGATTTTGATTTTTTTCCTAACTTTATATTAGTTTGTACTAGTTTTTAATCTTCATCTTTTAAAAGTTTTAATACCTGTGAATATCATTCATATGAATATATAAAAAAGAATCAATGCTTTTCATTCAATATAATAAAATTAATCTCCTATTAAATTATTCCCAGATCTCATTTCAGCATTTAAATTTATATTTATGGGGCAGTAATGTAAGTGGATATAATACATGGAGAAAAGTGACTATGATAGGCACTATATAAAAAGGGAATGGAGGATAGGAGAGAGGAAGAAAAGAAAGGAAGGATTTCTGATATTCCCTGCCAGCTTCCTATAAGGAAACCCAATGGGAAAGCCAACAGGAAGTCAGAAATTGCTCCCACTCTCACTTGTTTTTTGTTCACCAGTGTTCATTCTCTTATCTCTGAAACAATGATGGGTCATGGGTCGTCTAGTTCCCTAAAAATCACAACAATTTGATTGTAATTTTTAAATGATTGAACAGAGCCAGGTTATTTAGGGAACTTCCTCTCCCACAGAATAACTGCCTGCCCCACTAAGTCTGTTAGAATGCGGGACTCCAGGTCCTTTTCCTTAAATTCTGTCCTCCGATGAGATCTCGAAGGTATTCCTTCTCAGTAGCTACCTCAGCCCTGAATAAAATCTTCCATTTGTAATTTGAAGGGTCTCTACCCTTTCAGCCTTCTGTAAGGCCATGAAACCCTGTTTTGTCCCCCAAGCATTGAGATCATCATCATCAATGGAGGCTCAGTTAGGTTGCTAAAAATCATATGAAGGCCTCTTTTCTGATGGGAAGAAGTGTTCATAATTATTATTATTTGATTTTATTGATTGTTGTCAGCCAGCTACGATCACAATATAAGATGGATAAAAATGTATACATTCTTTAAATAAATAAATACATAAAATAAAATAAATCAATGAAAATATAGTGAGGTGGTAGCCATCATTTATCATTCTTAGGGAAGTAAACACACGAGAGCTTCTAACAGACAGAACCAGCTACTTCTTAAGTTCCTTTATAGATATTTAACTTCCATTTCTACCACCATTGTACAATTTATACTTCTACTAAAAAGTTTCCCAACATTCAAGGAATCAACAGAAAAATCACAAAATTATTATACAGATTAAAGTAGTTAATTCTGTAATAATTTAATTAGAAGGAAGATCATTTATTCAGTTTCTACCTTTAGTTTTATTCATTTTTCTTCTAAAAGTCAAAAAACTTTATTGCAAAAAAAATTGCTGTGAAAGCAGTGTTTTCCTAGAACTCTCATCATTAAAAATGATCCCAAAAGGCTATAGAAATTCTGCTTTTGGAATATAAATATAAATATAAATACAATGAAATAGGTAGAGAATGATAGAATAAATGTCTTAAATATCATCTATAAACAATATTGGATTGCATGCCATAGACTATATAATATTTATAGCAATACTGTGTTGAGTTGTTTTCCAAGAAACCTTGGATATAATAAGATACAAATCTGTATTCTATTAAAAAAAAACATCTTTCTATACTTTTTATACCTGCGATAAATCTGGTTTTGTAGCCTTCCTCCTAGTTCATGGATATTATTTTTATGTCATAACTAAAAAAAAACCTCTGCAGAGGAAGACAAAGGAGATGCATCTGTAAATAATTTCAATGTTGGTCCATTGCCTCCATCCACCAAATTGCATTTTAAAGATTAATTAGCAGTGCCTTCTAAAGAATCAAGTAAATGGCTCATTAAACCTTATATTTTCTCCAACAGGAAGGGACTTGAAATTTTTCAGTGTAGGGTATCACTTTGTTTTTATTTAAAAGACCTTATCAACTTAAATTCAGGGCAGCATACAGTGAAAGGGAAACATCAAAAAGCAAATGAAAGCACATCACAAATATATGAAAATGCCAAAATAAATAGAAATTAGCGATATGGTAGAATAAGCAGAAATGTTTTAACTTAGTCTTTTAAATGTATAAGGCAGTTGCAAGTAATGTTTTCCTACAGTGTATATTCCTCAAACTATTGCAAGAAACCTGCCAGATAAAGTCAAGGATTACCTACTTGAGTGTTGTGTCGAATACAATGGCACTCAAAAATCCCATTAAGGACAGTCATAGAGGACAGTCTCTATGTGCTGATTGTATTTTGTATTTAAGCATTATGCTGAAGGTGTCTCAGAGAAGTTACCAATGATCCATCAGGTGATAATTTCAGTTACTAATAGCCTATAACTTTATGAATTTGTCTGAGGCCTTTTCCAAAGCCATCTGTGAAGCACCAGGAAAATCAGAAGATCTGGGCAGTTCAAATGGATATGAAGATTTATTGCAAATTAAGCTCTGTATTAGAATCTGAACTACTAACAGTCCAAGCAAATTGGAGGAAAAGAAGAGTCAATGGAATTCAAGGTGGGCTGGACCTAGATCTCTTGTGGTGGTGAATGGACTTGTGACTGGTGACATGTTTGATCCCTCCTTCTGGCTCAACCTGGTCATCTCCCACACCATCGACATGGCAGCTGATTTGCCATCATTTATATGTTATGTAAAGAAACCTATTTATATGTGTAGGAATATCCATTACTTTAATTCCTCCTGGGTAAGCTATGCTATGCAAAGTACATAAAATTAATAAATAACAAGAGGCAAACAATAGAAGTTAAAGGTCATAAGTAAGAGAAAAGAAAATCTAAGTCTAGTTTACATCAACTATATTAATTAAACCTTTTTAATCTTTCTTTTCTTGCAAATATATCTTTATTTTTGCCAACTCACCACAGACAAAATAGACAAGATGTTGATTGTGGCATTGCAATACAAGCCCCATCCCATATATAAATGGGTTAATCTACACAATAAAGGGCAGAGCTTATATCACAATGCCACAACCACCATCTTACCTTTTCTGAACACCTCTGACACTGCCATTTTCTTGTTTTTTTGAGATTCTCATCAGGTCCATTCAGGCACAACTTTCTTGATCTTTCATTTTTCCTCAATCCATTCAATATATTTTCATAAATTTGCTTTTCATTATGAACCTCTTTCATTTTCTATCTTATTAAAATCACTTCTAATTATTTTGTACTTCCAAGTTACTTTTAACATTATTTATTTATATTATTTTGCATCATTCATTCTTGATACTATGATTTTGTTTGTTTGTTTTATCACACATAATGTGTCTCAGTATAACCATTCACTCTATGTTTGACTTGATATTCCTAACTCTGACTTTCATGTAATAGAATGAGGGCCGAAACATCATTTTTGCATTTTTTGACAAACCTTCATTTCTCATATATACCATATAGTATCTACCACGTTCCTAACAGCATTTTAACTTTTCTCCATCCATTTTCCATCTTTAGTAAATGTTCTAGCACATTTATTTAGCTGCTCTGATTTTTCCCTTTTTATGTATAAGATGTAATAATATTTTCTTACATTAAACAAAACTTGTTTGGTTTCAGATTAATTTTCTGTCCATGTGACTCATTGTTTTGTACAATCTATTTATATTTTGCTGCAAACATTTTGGGTTTTGAATCAAAAACAAGGCATCATCTGCATACAAAGGTACACACACATTCATGTTCCAAATTGATACATATCTAATATTATCAGAAGAATTTTTACATGCCTGTCCATAAATACATTAATTAATCAAGAGGATAGCAAACATCTCATTTTACTCTTTCCTAAGTACTGACCTATTTGCAAATCATTAAATTTATTATCATATATGTTTTAGTTTCATCATATTATTCGTGTCACATTCAACAATATATAGTCAATTCTAAAGGGTTGCTTTATTTCACAACTGTGGACTTTGCCACATCCTTTCAGTTTGAAATAACAGATATTCAATAAACAGTTTCTCATATTCATACGTTTCCCAATGACCTGCTGAAAAACAAAACTCACATCTACATAAAAGCCATTCTCCATTTCCATTTTTTTTCATTGTCCCCTCTCATAACCTTTCAATCCGAATTCTGACAAACAGGTTAAACAAATTGCACAGCTATTCCATAAATAATATATATATTTTCTCGAGTTACTCCATCTGTATCTGAAGTTTTATTATTTTTCATCATTCTCATGACATTTTTATGAAAGCCGCCATATTTTTTTTCTTAGATATGAACTTTATAACACTCATTTCAATTTCATTCTTTGAGATATCACTATCATTGCCACACACATCTTGAAAATACTATTTTCGACATTCTTTCATTTCAGTTCCCTCAAAATCATTTTTATTCTCTTTTTTTGTGGAACATTTTATAGAGAAAAAGACAAACAAAGAAGAAAAAGGAGACAGAAATAAAAATAAAAAACATAATGAATAAAAAATTATGGAATTCAATAAAATTGGATATGTTAGATGAGAGACGTCAGGATTATGTTAGCTTGGTTTTATATAATTAAACGATCATTTTAAAGGATTTAGATGATTATGAAAATCAAATTAATCTGAAAGTATCACTGACATTAATCAGTATAAATAGAATAGAATAGAATAGAATAGAATAGAATAGAATAGAATAGCAGAGTTGGAAGGGATCTTGGAGGTCTTCTACATCTACTGCACCCCATGCTTCGTAAAAATCTCTACCATTAGGACATCCGGTTGCAAGGCTTCTGCAGCGGCAGAATCCGCAATCGTGTGCAGTCCTGCTGTACTCGCAGCCAAGGTGCCCCCCGATCACATATGGATTTGGAATAGGGTTACCCCATGGAGGTAACCGAAGACAGGGAGATCCAGGCAAGAGTCTGGGGAATCGCAATCCCCTCCTCAACCGGTTTTAACTCCCTTTTTCCAAGGTGTTGGAGCGCAGTTCAGTAATGCCGCCACAAAGAAGCTTTCAGTGGATAAGATTGTGCAGGAGGAAGTTTGAAGAAGTGAAAGGTTTTGGCTGAACTGGGACAACTAAGATTACAGTTTATTCTGGAGGTTCAACTTTTCAAGGATACATTGTTTCTCCAACAAGAATGTGTTAAAAGCAGCGAAGAAAAGACAAAGAAAGTTTTTTTTTTTCTTCTCACTCTCTTCCCTACAAAGAGTAGCAGGACGAAATCGGAAAAACCTGCGTTTGCATAGAAGGATAATTAAATTTGAAATTTAAGCCAAGGGATATTAAGATTTCTAGCATTGGAACTAAAAAACCAAAACTCTCTTTTTTTTTTTTTTTCTTGCTATAAGGGGAAGGAAGAGGCAAGTATATAATTAAGATTTGTTGGAGAGACAACTGGAACATTTAAGATCAGATAATTGCAATAAGACTTAAAAAAAATTACTTTGAACTGTGTAATTAAATTTCACCCCAGGAAAAGATAGTACAAAAAGAAGAAAGTTGCTAAATGAAACAATTTGTGCTGATTTGGATGCTTTGTGACTTTGTGACTTTGGAAACTATTTTTGAAACTAAAATCATTTGGGTTGTTTTTAAAAAAAAAAATCTTACATGGCATTATCTGTTGGAAGAATTGGAAATGAATATAAAAAGTTAAAGAAGAGGAACAAGAAGGCAAGGGCTCTTCTGGATCTGTTTTTCACTTCTTAGAAATGCATGTTCTACCTACGGTGAATTACAACAAGAAAGCTGGATGATGAAAGAAGAAGCCATTCTTTAATGGACAATAATTTTAGTTGAGAAGAAAAGGGAAGGAAAGAAAATGGAGAATTCAAGATTTAAAAAACAACCAAGAAAGGGAAAAATAAGGTGAAAAATCGATACAATGTCAGGAAGCAACAGAAAAGAGGAATACAACAGGAAGAGGGGAGACTAAGAGGTTGGAGATTGAGAGATGGTGGGCAAAAAGACTAGACTGGAAAAGAGAGGAAGGGAAAAAGGCAAGATAAGTTATAAAAGATTTAAAACCAAGGTGTTAAAAAAAGGGTTCTTTTAGAGACAAAGGGTAAAATGTAATAAAGAAGAGATTCTGCAAAAGTGCACCGGATTGTATTGTAGTATTTGATTTGAAATAGAGTTAGAAAATTGGAAATATTATATGATTAACAATATTTTAAAGGGAAATGTGTAAAAATGTTTAATAATATGTGAATAGAGTAGAAAATTGGAATATTATATAGAGTTAACAATATATATAAAGGGAATGTATAAAATGTCTAATAGAGTTTAATTGTGTTATGGAACATTGTTTTTACAATACTATAAGCTTATTATTTTCTTTTCTTTCTTTTATTATTTTAAAATGTACTGTGTAGAATGCACCAAGCAGAATCAGTATGGAAATTATACATTATTTTAGTGTTAAATCTAGGGGAAAGATAAAAAGTCATCATACTTCAACCAGTGATTACAGAGAAATTTTGCCAGTAAAGAGAAAAGAAAAAATAGATAATTGAAAAAGAACGGACAAAAGGATATAAGAAAATTATTTAAATTGAGATGAAATAAATAAAATAGAATTAAGAGAGTGAAAAGAGGGAAGAAACATATAGAAAATCTGGAAGAATAAATGAGATATGAAATAGTATATAAGGTGAATATGAATTTGACTTTATGTCTGTATAAAAAGATGTTAAACCCAGGATGAACACTTTCCAAAAAAGTTTATCTTTCATGTTTTGTTTTGTTTGTTAAGTTAGCGTATTGAGAATTAATAAAATTTTGGAAGAATGTTAGAAAAGAATAATGAAATTGTAAACAGAATAGATGAAAGTATAAGTAAATGAATAAAAGATATAGAAATTTAGGTAAAAGATGAAGTGTGAAAAAGAATAAATAAGATATGCATATGTATATTCTGGAACTATGTTGTACTCAAATTATTTATTTGTTTTGTTAAAATTTAATAAGCAGTTTTTAGAAAAGAGATTTTATGTTATTAGGTTCTATGTTTTTTGTGTATTGTTTTTAAAAACTAATAAAATTTGTTTTAATTAAAAAAAAAGAAAGAAAATCCTATACCATTTCAGACAAATGGTTATCCAATCTCTTCTTTAAAACTTCAGTGTTGGAGCATTCACAACTTCTGGAGGCAAGTTGTTCCACTGATAAATTGTTCTATCTGTCAGGAAATTTCTCCTTAGTTCTAAGGTTGCTTCTCTCCTTGATTAGTTTCCATCCATTGCTTCATGTCCTGCCCTCAGGTGCTTTGGAGAATAGCTTGATTCAGTTTTCTTTGTGGCAACCCCTTAGATATCGGGGCACCACTTTCATGTTACTCCTAATTGTTCTTTTCATTAAATTAGACACATCCAATTCCAGCAATTGTTCTTGAGCCATGTAAAAATTATGAAAGCTAAGAAATTACAATGAATATCTGTCTAATCAGTTAAAAGTCTATCCTTATCCACTAAGATCAAGGGTGTCAAACTCATATCATCACGATGCATCGTGATTTTTTCCCCTTCATTAAAATGAGGAGGGCGTAGCCAACATGTGACACATCTTAGGACATGTTTAGGGAATCTCAAAATTTGAATGTGGTACATTTAGTCTTAATTGTATTCATTCTGCTGGTGGTTCCTGGTTTAGCCCTTTCATTCAATTCCACACACATTTTTTTTTAAATTTATGTTTGTTAAAATTGCTCTATATTTTCTATGTTCTACATGATGCATTCTTGCAACTTTTTTCTACTGTTAGACTCATTTGTGATAAATATACTGTGTGTTTGTGCATGTGTGTGTGTGTGTATAGAGAAAAAGTGTGGACAGAGAAAAAGTGGACAGAGAAAAAATGACAATAAAGGTTTTGATATCTTATTCCTTTCTTTCGTGTTTCTTTTCCTCTCCTTCATGTCCTTCTTTCCTACTTTTCTTGACACAACCAAACAATTTTCTGACTCACATCTCATCTCATCTCTGTCATTTATTTTTGCAATCTCCTTGTATAAATAGTCAAATAATTCTTGTTTTTAAATTCATTCCTTAAGCCCCTGTCACACTGCACCAACGGATGCAAAGAAGATGTAAAACTGACAAAAAAGCTTTCCATCCGTTGGAAAACGCGATGTACTCACTGCCTCCGTTTTGCTTCCTCTCTATCTGTCCAGCATCCGTCGTTTCATCCGCTCAGAACTGCCCAAAACTTTTGCACGAAAAATGTATCCAATGCGTCCATCTGCATCCGCTACGCATCCACTACGCATCTTTCTGCATCCACGCAACTCGCATCCGTCGGACGCAGGGAGGAAGCGGAACGGACGTGGAACGGATGCAGAACGGATGCCAAGCGGAAACAAGCGTTTTAAAATGGAAAAAACATTCGCAGAGGGACCTATCTCGGATATTAGGATGTCTACAGGATGCCTAGAGGATCCCTAAGAGGTGCCTAGAGGATGCAAAGGGACACCTATACTGCCTATAAAAAGGCGGAGCAACACGTCTGATCTCATTTCAGAACAGCAGCCCTGCGGTGCGGACCTCTGCAGCCTTATCTGCCTCTTCCTCTTCCACTTGCATCCAGTCATGTCCACCGTGGATCAATAACACAGTCCTTTTGGAGCACCATCCTTCTGCAACAGTGCGAAGCCCATTTTACAGGCTCTGTGAACTCTACTACGGGAAGAAAAAGGGCGGCCAAGAAGCGTCTGGGTACGAAGATGGTTCGCCAGAAGAACAGAGGACGGACTGTAACAACAAGCTGATGGTGGAGCTCAGGAGCGAAGACACTTGGGCATTCCAGAACTTCATGAGGATGCCTCCAGCCATGTTTGAATGAACATTGTCAGCGCCTGACACCCAGGTTGACCAAGCAGAGCACCAAATTCCGGCCCAGCCTGGAACCTGGGCTCAAGGTGGCACTCACTCTGCACCACTTGCCTCAGGGACCACCAACAGGAGCATGCAGTACGGCTGGAGGGTGCCACCCAGCACCATCAGCATTGTGGTCAGAGAAGTGGTGCAGGCCATATCGAAGAATACAAGGAGGAGCTCCTCCAGTGCCCCTACTGAGAAGGATGGAAGAAAGTTGCAGAGCAGTGGTATCAGAGGTGGAACTTCCCCCACACCATTGGAGCATCGATGGGAAGCACGTGGCCTGCAAAGTGCAGCCAAGTCGGGGATCCACTTATTTCAACTACAAGGGCTTCTTCAGCATCATCCTCTCGCATGGTCGATGCGACACAAGTTCATGTACATCGATGCTTCAGGCAGTGGCTCATTTTCAGATGCCCAGGAATACAACGCCAGTCATCTCAGGAGGAACTGGAACGCAACCCATCGTGGACTTCCCAGATCCAGATCCACTGCCCAATGAAACGCAAGATGTGCCCTACTCTCATTGTGGGGATGACGCCTTCTCCCTCACAACCTACCTATGAAGCCCTACACCTCCAAATACCTCACCCGTGAAGAGAGGATCTTCAACTACAGGCTGTCCAGGGAAGGCGAGTGGTGGAGAACGCTTTTGCATCCTGGCCACAGTTTCAGGACTTCTCACCACCATGCAGCATCACCCACAGACCACGAGGAGGATCATGGAACTTGCTGCTTCCTGCACAATCCCATGCACACCCGCTACCCAGTCTTGCAGAACAGGCTCGTGACCTCCAACAAGGCACAATGGGGACATGGAGCCTGGGAATGGAGGCAAGGCGAACCCTGATCGACACTGAGAATGGGCAAGGCCCAACAGAGCCTCACGTGAAGGGAAGAAGGCAGCGTAACCTCCTGAAAACACTGGTGCAACTCCCAGCTGAGCGGTGGAGTGCAAGACAGGATGATAGATGCTTAATGGATGCTTCCTTCAGCCTGTCTCATCAACTGATGAGACTGGGCCATGTATGTTTGAGTGGCCCTACAATGAACAGGGCATTAATAAAGGTTGTGTTTATGTTGACATGTGTGGATGATTGATTATATCGTTATTGATAATAAGGGCCATAGTTGTGGCACTGGGACGTGACCATACAGTCCCACTATTCTTGCACTGGAGGTTTATTATCCACAGGTATTACCATCCAAAGGTATCCCTGCCCATCCCAAGCTATCTTAACCCATCCCACAGCTATCTTAACCCATCCACAAGCATGCAAAGCTTAAACCATTTCTAAAAGTTTCCAGCAAGACTTTATTAAAAAAAAAGAAATGAAGCAAGTGTGTGAATCAAAAAAGACTTTATTAACAACAAGCTATAGACAAAGATGAGTCTCTGGTACTCCTCTTGGTCGCTCAGTCCCAGGGTGAAGGGTGCAGGTGCGTGAGTGGCTGGTTGCTGGAGTGTTGTCATCAGCTCCTCCAGAAGCAGAAGCAGCAGAAGCCAGTCCCAGAGAGTGAGCCCGTGCTGCAGAAAGCCCCAGCAGAACAGAGTGAGGGCCAGGGGGCGGGATGGAACCTGTCCCTCTTGCAAGGGCTGGCAGCAGATGGCTGAGCTTTACTGGTGCTTCAGCATGGTTGTGGGGTTGCTGGCTGGCAGGAAGTCTGGCAGGAACCAAGGATGGAGGAAGGCTGGCAGGAGGCAGCACCAAGGCTGGCAGGCAGCAGGCACCAAGGCTGGCAGGAAGGGTGCAGGGAGGCTGACAGGCAGGCAGGCACCAAGGCTCGCAGGAAGGCTGGCAGGGAGGCAGGCACAAGGCTGCAGGAAGGCTGGCAGGGAGGCCATGCCAAGGCTGGCAGAAGGCTGGCAGGCAGGCATGCACCAAGGTGGAGGCAGGCATGAACCAGGCTGGCAGCAGGCAGCAAGGCTGGCAGGGAGGATGGCAGCAAGGCTGGCAGGAGGATGGCGCAAGGTGGCAAGAGGTGGCAGACAGGCTGGCGGCAACATGCAGGCAGGACAGGCAGGCAGTCGATGATTTGGCAGGATTTTCCTCTGAATGTGACCTGCTTCCGCTTCCGTTATATCCGAGGCTTGCGCAATCGCTCCCCCCCGCATGCGCATTAACGCAGCATCCGTTAGGCTTCCGCTGTGCATCTGTAGCCTTCCTCTGCTCACGCTTCATCACTGTGCATCCGCTCTGTATCTGCTCATCCTTCTGCATCCACTGCTGAGGTCCCGAAGCCCTGCGGATGTGCCATCCACTCCCATCTGCTTCCATCCGCTGGGCTCTGTTCCGCATCCCGCTTTCCTCCACCCTGCATCCTCCCCGCGTCCGTGTTATCCGCTCCGTTATGCAAATTTGCCCTTTTGAGAGCGATCGGATAACAACGGATGGAACATTTTGCTCGTCCGTTGTGTCCGTTTTGCATCCGTTGGGCAGTGTGACAGGGCCTGTAGTTGGCATAGTACAGACAAATAGACATTTTCAAAAAACAGCTTTTCTAAGCTGAACAGATAATAGATATTCACCAAACGATAAAAACTGCTTATTCAGTTTTTTATGTATAAAGGCCTATTGCCGCCTTCTGTGTTTAACTTGTTCCCACACAACCAATCATGTCATGTAATAGATTATGTGTGTGTGCACAGAAAGAGAAAGAGACAGATAGACAGATAGATTTATATAGCCTAAATGCAGGAGGAGGAGTGGCAGAACCTGAGGGCAGAGTTAAAAGAGCAGTCAGCCTAGAATCCCTATGTAGCTACAAGCAGACAAAGTCCAACTCCTCTTGAATTGTCTTGTCCCTTACATAACTCCAAACTGGTGCTGTTACTTGAAAAGATTCCTGTCTGTAGGCTGTTTAGTAATAAATCATTTTAAGTGGGCCTTCACATGTTTTTGCATCTGACACTTGATTGCATTCCTTCCTATTTTTAGACTTTGTCAAAACTCACCACTGATTCATTATTACAATTCATGGTAATTATAAATGCAACTTTCACTGGGATGTAACATGGACAATATCATCAAACTTTGAATGTTTTCTTTGAATGTTGCAACATTCATAGTTGCAATCACACATTTTAGCCTGCCTATTCATTCATGATTAAATGCTTGCCTACCTGAGAACTCCTTGTTAACAAGATCAGAATATTTTCATTCGGATTTTCATAACTTTCTCTTACATGCTACATAATTCTATTTCATTTCATTTTATCCACTGTTTCATGCTATTTGCCACATTCTTTGCATATATTCACGGTCTCCAATTTCTTTTGTTTGTACTCTTTTGGCTTATGCCCAGAAGGATAATAATATATTTAAGCATAAAAAAATTACTATTGAGGCACAAATGATGGATCCACAATCCACTCAATAATTTCCATATTTATTGTGCCTTTGATCTATAAATGTTTTTTTAAAGATTGTTAATAGAAAATTAATAATAAATGGTGAACTCTAATGGTGAAGATGATTAAAAGAATATGATCAAAGGTCACTAATTGTTTTCTAATTTTATGAATTACTCATGGAAGCCTTTAATAAAATTCAAAGCCCAAAACTTAAGAAAAGTGTAATTGCTGCTGATAAACATTTATCTCCTACTACAACTAATAATATCAATAATCCCAGTCATGTTAGAAATGAGATCTCTTTGTTTTAATGTAAGAAAACTAGAAAACAATTTCCCAGTGTTATAGATTGCACAAATTTAACATCCCAATTCTGTACACATTTAGTCAAGAGGAAGGCCAAGTAATCTTGGCAATGTTTACTTTTAAGGACACGTACAGAGCATTCTAAGGGACACAGTGGCTCAGTGGCTAAAATGCTGAGCTTGTCAATCAGAAACATTGGTAGTTTGGCAATTTGAATCCCTAGCACTGGTAATGGAGTGAGCTTCCATTATTTGTCCTAGCTCCTGTCAGCCTAGCAGTATAAAAGCATGTAAAAATTCAAGTAGAAAAATAGGGACCACTTTGGTGGGAAGGTAACAGTGTTCCATGCACCTTCATTGTTTAGTCATGCCAGCAACATGATCATGGAGATGTCTTTGAACAATCCTGGCTCTTTGGCTTTGTAATGGAGATAAGCACCACCCCCTAGGACTGGAAATGACTAGCACGTATGTGTGAGGGGAACCTTTATCTTTTCCTTTACAGAGAATTCTGGTTCCTCTAACCAAGAAAACCACATACTTCAAGTGAGATCTTATTAAAAGAAAGAGTATGCTGCAAATCTCTCTTGAATCACATAGCTCCTTATCTGGATTAATAGTGGTTTTGGAAGAATGTTTTTTTTTATGTTTTTGTAGCTGCAGCATACATAGGGAGATGCAAAATTGAAGCTATACCAGTTTACAAAAGATTCATAAACTTAAGAGATTCAAATTATACCTGTTGTGTATAGAATTTGGTAGACTCCAAATACCTTAAACTGATTGGCCGAGAAGGCTGTTCTCGGATTGGTTATTTAGGAACCAATCCAATTGGCCCACCGGACACTGGGAACACTTAAAGTATTGTCATTGGCCACTAGCCGCGAGCAAGCCGCTTTTAGAAGGGCTGCCGCAGCTTGGGCTGTTGTTCCGTTACCATTGCATTACTTGTTGAAATAAAAGAGTTGTTGGAACCCGGTCTCATGCAACTTATTGCTGAACGGAACACTGGCGCCGAAGATGGGATCGTCGTAGAAGAGTGAGACTGAAGCACGCGGCAATCAGAACCGAATGAAAGAGATGGCCAGTAACAATGTGCCGCCCGCACCATTCAACCCTGATGAGGAGGATTGGGAGTCATATATCGATTGCTTTCTAATGTTTTAGAAAGCAACAAACTGCAGGGATATCTGGCCAATAGGAAGAGGTCTGTCTTCTTCACACAGCGGACGCAGCCGTTTTTAAGATGGCAAAGGCACTAGCCAAACCAAGAGACGTGAAAAGATGACTTAGCCAATGCTGAACAGAAATGGTCCCGAGCACAATTAACAACACCTGTGGTCTCCCACCTAGATAAAAGGCTGAGTTCTACAAAAGAGACCAAAAAGAAGATGAGAACGTCGGAGATTTTGTAGCAGTCCTGAAAACATCGGAGGAGCCTGTGAGTTCCAGAACATGGACGAGCCCATGAGGGACCGCGTGGTCCCTCAGAATTGAGGGATGCTAGTCTCACAGAGTAAGCTGCTCAATAGAACACGCAGAATGCATGTGGGCCATAAGGCCATCGCACGAAAGGCCACCAACACGCAGAAGAAGCAAAAGAAATTCCGCAGCCACTATGGCGCCAGATGAATTACATTTCAGATCTGGCCAAATCAACCAGAGAAAAAGAAGGTGGAGGGAAGCAAGAACACAGCCCACAGCGACGCCACTCATCGAAGATCGACTTCCCGAGCGACACTGATGATGAAAAATGGAATAGTCCATTGACTATTCAAATCCAGACAAAAAATGGTGGGAAAAAAGAAGAAGCAGACGGGAATTCTAGTAGTGGCTGGGTCAGAGCAACCACCCACAGATCTGAATTGCAGGTTCCTAGACACAATCTGCAACGCTTGTAAACAAAACGGGGCAACAATCGAAAGGGTCTGCCGAAACAAAAAGAGTTATAGTCCTAAAAAGATGCAAGCAGCAAACCCCCACACCCCCCCAGAAATGAAGAGAAACAAGCTTGGAAAGCAGATGGAAAACCCAAGATAATAGAAATAACAAAAACAGTGACAGAGAGGTTAACAGCACGCAGATGGTAACAATCGGAAAAATGCCAGGGCAGCAAAACGATAAAAAACGGTCAGATAAGAGGTGAAAATCGAGGAAGCCCTGTGGAGATGGAAAGTCAGACTCTGGATCTTTTTTTAATCCATGGTATCTTGGAAAACACCACCAACGCCGCCTGAATACGGCGAACATCAAACAAAAAGAAACTGAAAAACAAAAACTGAATCTTAAAGAGACTACAGGAAAATAGAATACGCGGATGGGTTCTTGGACATTTCCTCATCGAGTTAAAATCATGCAAAATTTTGCCTTCTGACAAATCAGTACGACCATGGATCTCGCCTAGCCTCCTGGGAATCGAATGGTTCGGACACACCCTGGGAATTCGGGACTGAACCGGAATCAACAGGCCAAACGTTAAAGAGAAGACAAGACCAACTGGGAATGAAGAAACCTGTTTAGCAAAAGAATTCCTGAAGATACTATTCGAATGAGGACCCAGGCAAGTACAATAGGGGACCCCAATTTCATTAGTACCTAAACCCAAAAAGGCACCCAACACGGCCTCAAAGCCAGACTGCATCCTTTTGCCTTAAAAACCAAAAAATTGATAGAACAACTGAAACAAACGAATAGCACAAGGGTGTTAGAGCGCAATCGACCATAAGCCAGGTGGGGAACACCCATCATCGTGACTCCCTGTTCAAACCAATGGCCAGAGTAAATCTGGACAAAAATTGAACGTTTGAAATTGGCAACAAGCATCGACCTGCCAAAAATTGAGGCTACACCCCACCTGGCACACAGTCAGGAATGAGGAAACTCCCCCTGAGGCAATGGTCGAGAACTGCATATACGACTTTGGGCTAGGGCCAACAAAAGGCAACACCTTTTTGAATAGTCATGGATGCCTACTCGAATGCCTAACCAACCGAGGGCATGATGAAGCAGTTTAGAGCAAAACTTTTCACGCACGCATGGACTGCCTGAGGTGTAGTTTCGACAATGGGCCCATCAGTTTACCACGTTTGGCTATTCAAGCAGTAACTTAGCTGGCACGAAGGCATCTGATATGCCTTGAACAGCGCCGGCTCATCCGGCTGCAAATGGCAGGCTGAACAATGTGTTCAGGTACACTAACTAAGGAGAGCCTAGAAGAATAGGAAAAGGGGGGAGCGATACAATAAAAGCACTAAAGCCAATTGTTAACCATGCAACATATTACCGCACTAGCAGCAGCCACCAAACAAGAGCCCAGCAGACAGACTCCTAATGGGTAGAGAAAATTGTGTTCCTAAACATCGAACAGACCTGCACCCGCACTATACCATGGGATAAACCCGTGACTCTTCCAGGAAATACGCTTGCTCATTCCGAGATAGGTGACCTGGTTTTGGCAAAAAACTTACCGGGGACCCCGTTATGAGCTTCCAGCCACAAGATCACCCAACTCACAGGCCCTGGTCTTACCGACTAGTGTTAGGAACGATGGAAGAGAATGGAAGCGGTCACATCGAGCCAGACTTCGTTCTCCAAACCTTGAAACGAATAATCAACAAGCAGCGCAACAATAAAACAAACCAAAAAACAGCCGAAGGGGGGGAAATACAAAATAAAAAAAGGGAGAGATAACTCCTCATAACAACGAACAACCGAGCATAACAACAAGAATCACAAACAAATAAAAAAGAGCACTCACAATTAGATGAACCTCAGAAAAGAAGTCCGGGAGCAAGCCTTCCTGGATGGAGAACAGGAAAGCCTTCCTGAAGGAGAAGCCAGGTCAGGCTGACAAGCCGCGGACGAAACCAGGGAGGGAGGGCAGCGGAGCCATCTGACCGCCCAAGAGTACTCAGGTAAGAGCGACAAGGCTGACTCAACCCTACCAGGAGTTCGCATGGAGAAGGCAACAAGAGAAGAAAGCGATCGCTGTCACCGAACCGCTTGAAGACACCACGCTGGATGAGCTCGCGCAGGTCAAAACACAGGACTCGAAAAAGCCCCACCCTACATATGTGACTACATGAATGCAGCGTTGGATGAAACCAAGGGGGGAGGGGTGTTGTGGTAATAGAACTTGAATAGACTGCCAAATACCTAAACTGATTAGGCCGAGAAGGCGTTCTCGATTGGTTATTGAGGAACCAAACATGATTGAGGGAAAACGGATGGGTAACACTTAAAGTAACTGATCATTGGGCCACTAGCCATGAGAAAAACCGCTATAAGAAGGGCTGCATGGCTTGGGCTGTTGTTCCGTTACCATTGCATTACTTGTTGAAATAAAAGAGTTGTTGTTGGAACCCGGTCTTGCGTAACTTATTTCCAAACGGAACAATACCTTCAAAGAAAACCAACACTCTCAGATCCTTTCATTGGTGGCTCAGCAGCCAATTCACATTGATGTACAGAAAGATGGAATCCAAAAAGAAAGGACTGTAAGGCAGCAACCAAGAGAACGGAAGCAAAACAATCCAAATATCAAGTATCCCCCCCCCCCTTAATACATTGGTTAAAGAAAGTTGCCTACAAAAAAAGTCAGAGGAATGGATGGGATGTTTGCATGCAGTAGACAATGCATAATTCAGCAAGGTGGGGGTTTTTGGGGGGAGGAAGTACAAGCTAATATAGAAACAAAAATGTGCTTGAAATAATGCAAATGTGACAGGTAGTCCTCGACTTTCAAAAGTTCATTTAGTGACCGTTCAAGGTTACAACAGCAGTGGAAAACATGACTTCTGGCCATTTTTCACACTTTTGACCATTGCAGCATTTCCCATAGTCACGTGATCAAAATTCAGATGCTTGGCAACTAGTTCATGCTTATGACATTGCAGTGTCCCAGGATCATGGGATCCCCTGTTGTGAACTTCTGACAAGCAAAGTTGATGGGGAAGCAAGATTCACTTAATAACCAGATTATTAACTTAACAATTGCAGTGATTTGCTTAACAACTATGGCAAGAAATGTAAAATGGGGCAAAACTCATTTAAGAAATGTCTCACTTAACAACAGACATGTTGGGTTCAATTGGGGTTGTCAGTCGAGGATTACCTTTATTAGCAATAAAGGAGAATATTTGTAACTTGGGGGAGGGTCCATGGTAATTGTTCCAGCCATCATTTTGGGGGGGGATGATGCTTTTTTGACTGCATAGTAATCTATGCAAACACAATTAACCCCTTAAAAATAGCTTTATCTCCCTGGAATATGTAAAAGGTAAAGGTAAAGGTTCCCCTCACACATAAGTCCTAGTTGTTTCTGGCTCTAGGGGGTGGTGTTCATCTCCATTACAAAATCGAAGAGCCAGCACTGTCTGAAGATGTCTTCATGGTCATGTGACTGGCATGACTAAATGCTGAAGGCACACGGAACACTGTCCCTATTTTTCTACTTGCATTTTTACATGCTTTTGAACTGCTAGGTTGGCAGAAGCTGGGACAAGTAATGGGAGCTCACTCTATTACGCGATGCTAGGGATTTGAACCACTGAAATGCTGACCTTTTTGATCGACAAGCTCAGCGTCTTAGCTACTGAGCCACTGCTTCCTATGGGAATATGTATATGTCTGTGATATTTTCTTTTTCCTAATTGTGTTGAGCTTCATGGTGTCAGAAGGCGAAAAAAACCAGAGAAAAATAAATCAGTCACCCATAAAGGTCAAGGATGTGAAGAAGCAGGGGTATTCAGGGAAGATAGTGCAAAAGCAAAAATATCATCAAACTCTGGGATGAACGCAGACTGAAAAATCACAAATGCACAATAGTCTATTAACTGAAGCCCATTCTTTCAATAGAGCAATGTCCTTGAAAAGAATTGCTGTTATGCGATGCTTTGAAAATAACTCAAAATAGAAACCATTCAGAACATCAAAATAAAACCTTTTAGAACTATCACAGTAGGTCTGAAAAGATCTTTGTCAGTCTCTCATTATAATTTTAGGTGCTGGATCACAACAGGCTGCTTTAAGTAAAATACCTCCCACTCCCAATATTCATTCTCTGTGTACTACCTCACCTGCATTTCACATTTGTACAAAGGAAGCATTGTAGTACGTTAGAGATAGAGGTGAGTTACAACTTTTCTATCAAGGTTTTCATAATAAAAAGGAACGAAAAAGAAAGATGAATTCTGAGTGTCTCCAGGACTTCACTGTATTCAGGAAGATTTTTGATATTGCCATTTACTCACTCATGAGGAAGAATATAGTAAGTCATAGAAGCTAAGTGAACCATGTGTGATGATTACATACCATCAAACTGTTATCAACTCAGAGCAATCATTGATAGATTTCCTCTGATGATGATCTGATCCTAACCTGGTCCTGCAACTGTTCCAAAGGAACTACATATTAATTTAAAAAAAAAATTGCAATGAGTTTCCTATTTGCATGAGAATTAGGCAGGTACTAATTTTCTGGAAGCAGTTTGAGGTAGTTCAACAGGAAAGACTATTACCAATCCTAACTCTGTCTTGATGATAATAGAATCTTGTAAGAGTGCTTTCTTTTACTTTACTCTCCAGAAAATTAGAGAGAGGACCTTCTGAATCACCTCTGATTTAGGCATTTTTGCATAATGTTTGTTGTTTTAGAGCTGTTCTCCTATTTCCCAAGGTCAGTTCTACATACCATTAAATGGTATGCTTTAATGTAATTGATAAGTGAAATGAACTCACATCAGGGGTAGCCATTGTGTTATTGCTTCCAGATAGTAAGCCTCTAACAAAGGAAGCTTTCCTCCCTTCTCCCAAAACAAGCCAAGAAGGGACCAATCCCCAATCTATATTTATTTCAGTCTAGTCAATACAATGCTCTGCAAATACATAAAAATGGTTTGTTCTCTTCCCCTCCTCCCTTCCTTTGGCATAATCTATGAAATACGTTGTTTCTTTTTCTTACTGATGATTTTTTTAGGGGAGATGGGGAGCCAGTTTCGTGACAAACTGACCAGTCAATACTGGAACTTTTTAAAAAATCCAGCTTACTCTTTATAGGTTCCAGCCATGTCTTCATCACCATCTGATCTTCAGAAGACCACTGAAAAGAAGACTTAAAGAAACCCAATGTTGCCCCCTTATCCTGCCTTAGAATCTTCCCACATCCTTTTCTTTGTTCAGTATCCTCTCCTAAGCAAAAAAAATACTAGCAGGTGAGGCCAACCTTCACCAGAGCAGAACAGAGTTCCTACTTCCTCAAGCTAAGATTCTAACTTGAATCTACTTTCCAAAGTTTACTGTGGAAGGAACATATTGTCATCTACTTATTCACCCAAACCCTACAATCTTTATCCAAAACACTTCTGAGGCTCTTTTCCAGGGAAGCCAAAAAACAAGTAAACAGCCCTAGAAATAAGGGTTGTTGTTTTTTTTAAAAAATGGCATTTTCTGTATGGTAATTTCCCCCCAGAAAGTTTCTTATGGAACCAACAAAACATCTCCCTGACATTGTAAAAAAATAAAATTATTGAAGGGTAATAAAGAACAATCAGAGTTGGAATGGACCTTGTAGGTCATCTAGTCCACCCCCTTGCCCAAGCATGGAGACCCTACACCATTTCTGATAAATGGCAGTCCAAACTCTTCTTGAAAGTCTCAAGTGATGAGTCTTGAGAGTGAAAGTGGTTCTGCTACTTTTAATGTGATTTTATTCCTATTCTATTATTGTATTATAACACTCTCAAAACAGTTTTTCTTCACTGTTGTTTTTGCTGTTATTCTTAACTCACCAGTTATACCAGTTTGGCTGCTTACATAAATGCTAAAACATAAATGTTTCCTGCAAAGGGCAGGAAACTAAGATTGCAAAAGCAATTAAGGAACCAACCAATCAGAAAAGCAACAGGTGTAAAACTCAGTTACTTAAAACCTGAAATGACATGTAATTTGACCCTAGAAGTCAATGCTATAGCTGCATAATACTTTCTCTTCAATGATAGTCCATGTCTCAATTGAATCCTCATTTTCATTATGTGAACACCTTTATCTTGAGCACATCTTGTCAGTACCTGCTATTGATTTGTCTCATTTTAAAGTATTTAGATGGTGAATAATGAGGAATGGTACTCATGTTTTCCCCCCCTGTTTAATTATTTCATGCTATTTAAGTAATTACACATACTACAGAGATTACAGGTCTCTATCCATGAACTTCAGCAGCAATCCTAACATCCATTTATGTATTTTTCCCTCCTGTTGGTTTCAGTGAAATACACACAACACTATTTTAGAGCTAATTAATTGTCAAGGTTAGTGGGGGGGAACTTTTAGGAAGTAAATGGGTTTTAAATTTCATTCCCCTGGTTCTGTTCATTGGTTTTGGGTTTTTAGCAAAGCTTCCCTCCTTCTAAAAATAGAGGAATGGAAGAAAGGGAGAAAACCACAGTGTTTATAAGAACTGAATATTATTAGCACATTGTACAGATAGAGTCATTATGTAGTGAAGTCAGCAGATTTGGTTCTGTAACCCAACAAGACAGAAACAGACTTCAGAAAGTAATTAGGACTGCAGAAAAAACAATTACTACCAACCTTCCTTCCATCAAGGACCTGTATACTGCACGAGTCAAAAAGAGGGCTGTGAAAATATTTTCACATCCTGGACATAAACTGTTTCAACTCCTTTCCTCAAAACGACGCTATAGAGTACTGCACACCAGAACAACTAGACACAAGGACAGTTTTTTCCCAAATAACATCACTCTGCTAAGCAAATAATTCCTTCAACACTGTCCAACTGTTTACTAAGTCTGCATTATTATTACTATTAATCCTCCCATCCTTTCTTTTACCCGTCTCCTCCCACTTATGACTGCATGATTGTAACTTTGTTGCTTGTATTCTAAGATTTTATTGATTGTTTCCTAGTATATTTAATTGCTTATTGTACCCTATGACTATCATTAAGTGCTATACCTATGGTTCTTGACTCTTGACGAATGTATCTTTTCTTTTATGTATACTGAGAGTATTTGCACTAGGGCAAATTTCTTGTGTGTTCAACCACATTTGGCCAATAAAGAATTCTATTCTATCTATTCTATTATAAAAGTAAAGGTTTCCCCAGTCCAGTCATGTCTGACTCTAGGGGGCAGTTGTCATCTCTGTTTCTTAGCTGAGGGAACTAGCATTGTCTGAAGACATTTCTGCGGTCATGTGGCCAACATATTCCTATATGGCAAGATGCAAGGAATACTGCTATTCTACCTATTTATCTACTCATAATTGCATGCTTTAGGACTGCTAGGTGGGCAGGATCTGGGAGATTTAACCATTGTGTGTCACTTGAGTCTTGAACCTGGGCTGTTAACTTTCCAGCCAACAGTCTCTGCATCTTAAAGGCCTGGTCCCACTGGCCGATGGATGCAAAATGTATGCATAAAGGACACAGCAGACGAGCAAAATTTCAGGGGTGGCTCCCATCTGTTGTCATCCACTCCAAAAAGTGGTGAAAATTTGCATAAACAGAATGGAAAAGAACGGAAAAGAACGGACG
>BHFT01016462.1:0-22365 GCA_004320025.1 Laticauda laticaudata
CGTTTTCCAACGGATGGCAAGCTTTTTTTAACGTTTTACATCCTCTTTGCATCCATAAGTGCAGTGGGACCAGGCCTGCTGCCATTACACCCTTCGAACAGATTATACTAAACTTGATATGAGAAGTTATATACATCATGTCTTTTCTACTCTTCTGATTCAGCAAAACAAAGTTAGACTGTAGATTCCTAACTGATCTGGTCTGTCAGGCAGAAATGGAAAATCTATGGATCTCCAGATATTCCTCAACAACAATTTACAGTCTCAGATAAGTGGGGGCTGATGGTGACAGATACTGGAAGAAGCCATCATGAAAATGGTGCAATGAGAGATGTAGAATAGCAACACCAAAGAATCACAGGTTCCCAATTTATATTCTGATTTTGCCATGAGGTAAAGTTCAAGTCTCAATGTAATTGTTCATTTTTTATTAAGGAGCTTTCAGTTTATTCCTTGGTAAAATTAGACCAGACATCGCAGTCCCCTTCATTTGATTTTTTTTTAAAAAGGTTCGACCTACTCCCTATGATTCAGCTGCTGTTTTCCTTGTGTTAAAATGCCTGTAATAGAAAAGTTAAATTATTTTGCTTTATAACTTCAATGTAAAGACATATTTGACCTTGACTTCTGATGATTGCATGGACAAATCATGATGTTTTCATGGCAACATGACATAGTTTGCTGTTGTCTTTTTTCTAGAAGGTTTTTTCAACTTTACAACATCTATGCATTTTCTAATGATCTATGGGAAATGTATGTGTATTACTTGGTATTCACCTGACCAGTCTTGCTTGGCATTTCCCAAGATCAACCAAGTTCACCAGGCACTGCCATCAGTTATAGACAGTTCTTGGAAAGAATAAAATCCGATGAGACAAATAAGGCAATGTCAAGGAGTCATTCCCAATTTTTGGACACTCTATTCCAAGCCCCTCAAACAGTTAGCTGCAGAGTTGTTGTTTTTAAATGTTAAAGAGAGTGAATAATTGATAATAATATTATTCGTTAAATGCATTGAATTAACTTAAATCAATGGGGGAGAGGGATAAGAAATTACATTAACATACAAACAGTACATTCCCAGCTTGCTTTTTGTTTCTTCAGCAGAAACCACATGAAGGTACTATTTAATTTTCAACAAGCAATTCAGAAGAAACAGAATGCAGAACAGAAAGAAAGCAACTAATTCAGCTTTAAGTTGCTGTATAGGTGACAAGGCTGATACATAGACTTTTCATTTTATTTTAAGATTAGAATGGAATTTCTTCGTTAAGACCATTCTACACATTTTAAGATAATGGGGAGAATTATTCATCTGACAGCAACTGATCATTATATCCTGATTCTACTGTCACATCCTATTGGGTCATCTTGTCAACTCTTCTCTAGAGAAGAGCTGGAGGTGGCAATTAATTCAGAATAAGGCTCATGCTATTCTTCAGTGCTTCCACTGATTGGAACAAACCTCCCAAGATTTTACAATGCTTACAGAAACAGTGTCAAACATGACCTATAATTTAACTTATAGCATATATTTTTCTGCTAACATGTAGTCCATATAGCTTCCAGGTTCCACACTCAGATCACCAGACATCCCCCCACCCCCAAATTTGAACCCTACATGTGATCATGACTGAAAATCATTACAGATTAATTCACCAAACCAGATAATTACCAAAACTGGATAAAAGATGTTCAAAGGAATAAAGCTTTAAGATGCTGTTATTAAATAGTGTTGTCTAATAAGATTTGATAAAGAAGGCAATGCATTAGTCTGAGATTTGGATAAAGGGTTCATAGAAAGATGAAGATAAAATTCTTAGATTTAACCTAGGCAGTGGACTTTTCAGGATACTGTTTAAGCAGTCAAACTATTTATTACTCCCAACTTGAAAGCATCTCATTTAGAATGTTTTTTTTAAATTGTAACACCATTTCTATTCCTTCGGCCTGGCCTTTTCTAGTTTAGAAAAGAGATTGCAACGTGGAGTCTCTTCTGTGTTCTCTCCCTGCAGCACTTCTTTTTACTGAGGCTAAATCCTTTGATGAAACTGTTCAGTTGGGTACATCGTTGTATAATAACCAGTGTATTTCCTAAGAGGGAGGGATTACAGGATAAGATTTATCATTTTCTGCCTTGCGGAGGAGATCCAGCATGTCATCAAATAATACTGAATGTTCTTGGTCAGTCACCTGGAGCATTGAAGCAACAATGTTTTTCACATGTCCTGCAGTGTCTGTGTCCTTTCCTTCCTTTGTTTGCAATCAATTCTGTTGATTTTTTTTATATAAAAAGAGTAAAATAAGACCATTCAATAAACTGAAGTTTGGGGCTCCGGTCAAATTCTGTCTGGTTTAGCTTTGTGTCAAATTACAGAGCTGAGAGCCGAGTGATATTGTGCCTTATCCATAAATGCAAATGACAAGTAGTAGTCAATATTATACTCATTCTCTATGTTTGCTGTTATCCAGTGTGTGTGTGTGCGTGTGTGTGTGTGTGTCTTGGCATGTTTGGGTCTTTTCCTGTGTAATATTAAGAGTAGCTTGGTGATGTTTTGATGAGGTCCCACTCGCCATCTTCAGACTGGTGCTTTGGGCTTCATGCTTGTGTGAGCAAAGTGTGATCTGAGCTGCCATCTCTCTATAAATACTGGTGGGAGATTGGCTGTGTTGTCATATCTTGATTGGTTGATGGAGTTGATGTTTGCAGATTGGCTGGCTTTTTCATAAGAACATGTGTGGCTGAGGTATTGGCTGTGTGGTCACTATCAGCCTCCTCGGTTGTAATGACACTGGGTCATGGGCTGTGTGATGAACTTTCTGAGTTCTATTTGTTGTGACATCCTGGGTCCTTGTGCTGTAAATCTCCTGGGTTGTTGGCTGGTGTTGGCACTTCCTGAATTTTGTGGTGTAACCTCCTGAGTTCCATGATGTGATATTCCGAGTGGGTGCTTGTGATGTTGAGTTCTGGGTTTTGGTTTTGGCTCTGAATTTGAGCCTGGCTATGTGGCGTGGTGTCTGCTGCTTGGTAGGGGTCAGGGTGTGTGGCAGCTCAATATGCCAGCCGTGGCTGGTTTTTGGATTGGTGGTTGCCTTCGTTCTTAGGGGTGGGGTTGGGTTTAAAGTCTGGTGAGGGAGATTGGTGGTGGCATCATGTATTGTTTTGGGTCCAGTGTTGGTTTTCGTGGCTGGAACTCGTTTGTGATAAGGGCTAGTTTCCAGATGTCTGGTAGGTGGGAGGTATCATCCCATTTATTCATGTTATGGGGGTGTTTCTCTATTTCGATGGCTTCCCTAATTATTCTCTTGTTAAAGTATTCAGTATTGGAGATTAATTTGGTCCCTTTAAAATTAATTTCATGTCCTGTGGCTTTAAGGTGCTGGAAAAGGGAGGAAATATTTTCTTCTTTTCTGACCGTGTTCTTGTGTTCTGCGATGTGTCAGGTTCCATATTCCTCCTAATTTGTGTGATTACATTAATTTTTTAAAGAATCTGTGATAACTAGAATATCAGTTTATTTCTAAATATATGTCTAAGTTTCACATACAACCCGGATATATATTCAAAATATAAAGAGTCAGTGTCCTAACATGCTTTGGCTGTCCAATGTTTTGCTTGGAAGTGGTTGAATCTACCTACAAATAAGATAGAGTTAAAGTGAAGATGTAGAAGGCACTCTGAAAGTTAAAGACAGTCATTGACAAGTAAACTTGGGAATAATAATCAGAGTTCTGTAAACTATTATCCATAACATGGCACTCATATTATGAGAGTGTCCATAACATGCTTTTACAATTTTAAATGTTGTTTAAGCCTAAGTCTTAACACACACACACACACACACACACACACACACACACACATCTGTCTCTCTCTGAGAGAGAGAAAGAGAGAGAGAGAGGGAAAGAACAAAAGTAACATTTTAAAACACTGTGTGACTTGATTACTTATGATGAATGACTGCAACATTTAATGCAGGATATGAGAGTTTCTGACTATGAGGAAAAACATTATTTGCTTTGTTCAAAATGAAATCAACACCCTTTACCCGTAATTTTTTTTTTTTCTTTACACTTATTATCATATTACTGAAGTCCTTCTCTTTTTTATATTGACAACCATAGAATGAACAGAATCAGAATTCAGAGGAAGAGGATGTGGAGACAGAGTGAAAAACGCAACAGAGTGCCACAGAACTGTGTGGAATTACACTCGTGGGAAGTATAAAAACTGAAATTATGACATGGAAGAAGGTTTGAGAAAAAAAATAATCAAGTTAGGACAAGGAAAATATATCTTCTAATGTATATCGAAGAAGAAAATAATTGCAAATAATATAATCAGAGAGAGAGAGGAATTATCATTATTAAAAGAGGAAAACAAAATGCAAATAATCATGATGGAGATTTTTTTAAAAAGATGAATACATGTGTCCCAGGATAATATTGCAGAATCCTGTCTTGTTTGGTCACTGGGACCAGATATTTTGTCTTCCAAGCTTTTGGACTCATTCTTGAGTTTATCTTCAGGGAACTTTGCTCTAACCTCCTTTCTAGCCTTCTGTTGCTAGAGAAAAGTTCCCTGAAGATGTCTATGGCAATTCACAGTCATTCAGGTCAACCAACAGGGTTTCCACGAAAAAAAGTTCTCCGTTGACCTGAAAGACCAAAAAGAAACTTCTACAAAGTGAAGACATTCAATAAGTTTCTTCATCTGTTGGATGAGAAGTGAAACGTCTTCAAAGAAAAACCAGAAAGTCCAGTTGCCTCTTGGAAAAGTACTTTTGGAACTTCTCTAAAGATGGGCTACAGCTTGAGCCTGAAAGCTTGGAAGACAAAACCTCTGGTCCTGATGACCGACCCAGGTTGGATCCTGAAATTTAAAAAACCCTTTGAAAAGTAAAAAAAGATGTCTAAACAAAAAGCCTTTTCTAGAGGGAATAGAACTGAAGAAACTTAATTATTAATTTAGAAACAGCAAATGATTAAACAGTCTTAATATACATCTTAGAAGGTAAAAACACCTAGGACGCCCCCCCGCGCATGATCACACATCAACCCCAAGCACCTTTGAACCACCAGCAACCTAAAAATAAATATACAAAGAAACACACACACACACACACACACATATATATATGTATATATATATATATATATATATATATATATATATGTATGTATGTATGTATGTATGTATGTATGTATGTATGTATGTATGTATGTATGTATGTATGTATATGCTGTTCAGCTTCCTTCGGGTATTATCCCACATCATTGTAGTGCTTTTATATATATATATTTGTTTTTTTATTTTTTTAAGCTTTCGTGGGTACTTACATGTGTGCTGTTCAGCTTCCTTCGGGTATTATCCCACATCATTGTAGTGCTTTTAAACTTTAAAATACCCGAAGGAAGATGAACAGCATAAATATATATATATTTGTTTTTTTTAAGCTTTCGCGGATACTTACATGTGTGCTGTTCAGCTTCCTTCGGTTATTATCCCACGTCATTGTAGTTTTGTACATTGTAGCTTTGAATTCATCTTTGTGCTTGCCTGGCTTGTGGTGTGGAAATCTTTCTATTTGAGAGTGCAGGCATAGAAAGATCTCCACACCACGAGCCAGGCAAACATGTAGGCACAAACAGACTCCCCCTGATACCTCCAGCTTAAACCAGGCACCCAGATGAAACCTAGCTTCCTAATAGATAACAACCATCCTCCTACACGAAGCCAAGCTGCACTGAAAGCCTCCAACACAGGAACACAGTGTTGCCAGCCAATCAAAGTCACAAAAGAGACAGAAGAAACCAGAAACACCAATCAAGCAAACTCCAAGTCCAATCAACACAGACCAAGACTCCCAACCAATCAGGATGTAGAAAAAACCATCCTGGGACAACAGTAGGCTAGCCTCAAATTGAAAACTAACGGCTGTGATACCTGACCCACACACAAACTCAATACAGAAACCTGATGAGGGCAGATGAGATTCTGCTGAAACGTTGCTACAACTTTAAAAGCACTACAATGACGTAGGATAATACCCGAAGGAAGCTGGAAAGGACCTTGTAGGTCATCTACTCTAACCCTCTGCTCGAGCAGGAGATTATACCATTTTGGAAAGACAGCTATCCAGTCTCTTCTTGAAAGCCCCCAGTGATGGAGCACCACAACTTCTGAAGGCAACTTGTTGCACTCTTTTAATTGTTCTCTCCATTAGGAAATCCCAATTTCTTCATATGTTTTCGCCTCCAGCCCTCTAATCATCCTTGCTGCTGCTCTGTCCTCTTTTTTTTAAGATCACAGTATCTTTTTTTTTATATTGCGGTGACCAAAACTGTATTCCAACTTTGGCCTTACTAAGGCTTCATAAAGAGTCACTAAAAACTTCACATGATCTTGATTCTATCCCTCAGTTAATGCAGCTTAGGAATACATTGGCTTTTGGGGCTGCCGCCGGCAGACACGGCTGGCTCATATTTAAGCGATTGTCCAAAGTTTGTCCTCTAGCTGTTACTGACATCAAGCTAAGTTTCACCAAGCCCCATGATGGTGAACCTATGGCACTCATGCCACAGGTGGCACATAGAGCCATTTGTGCTGGCATGTGAGCTGCAAGCAAACTTACTTCACTGCGCATGCGTGTGCCTCACAACTGATTTTTGGCCAGTTTGAGGCCTTTTTCGGCCTCCCAAAATCTTGAGGAAGGCTTCTGCAAGCTTTGCAGGCCAAAAACTGGCCCTGTTTTGCACTTCCTGCATATCTGCATGTCTTGCACAGGCTGCATATCTGAGTCATGAAAAAAGTTGTGTTGTTTTTTTCCCCCTCCCTCCCTCCTCCCTGTAATTTTGAGCCAGGCACTCAACTTCACCCTTAGGATCTTGGCACACTAAAAGCAGGGTGTTTCAAATACGACCATCAAGGACACCAGAAGCCAGAGCGCGAGGGCTCGCTCTAGGGTAAAATTACAGGCACCGTTATCAAATGCCAGCTGAATTTTAATTAAGGAATGGATTTATAAGGCCGCAAGATATTAAAAGATTTTCGGCCAACGATCAGTGAGGAATTCTTTCAGCTTTCTTTCATTTTTCTTTTATTATTTTAGTTGAAAAGGAAATAAAAGAAGGAAAAGAAAACCTCCCAGCGAGAGGTTATCAGCAATCAGCATTTTTATATCATGCTATTAAAGCCAAAACCAGGCCTGAAATTTTCTGGCCTTTGATAATCTTGGAAGGGAAACTCTTAAGGCTGCCTGTCTCTTCAAATATCTGCAGATGTTTTAATAGAAAGGGGTGGGGGAGAGATGAGGCGCCTTGCATAGTGATGTCCTTGTTTCAAATCCGCAGAGGCTCTGACTTCAGCCGTCGATCTGAATGGATAACGGATGAAGAAGGAGAAGTCCCCGATTTAGGACTATGTTGTGGTTCACCAGCAGCCGGTGCATACAGCAGTGGAGTTGGACTGTGGGGGACCAGTCCGGGGGTCTGGAGAGGACTCGGATGAGGGTCCTGCATCTGATACGGAGTTGAGGCCAGGACCATCTGGGAGTGGGGTGCTGACTCCAGAGCCTCTGGAGTCTGGGAGCAGTGAGGCAGAGGAACAAGGGGAGCCTGTTTTCAGTGTGCATATGCATAGAGCTGCCAGAAGGCAAGAGTAGCTGAAACAAAAGGAGTGACTTGGGAGTAAGGCTAGGAGGTGAATTTCCCCTCCTCTAAAGGATAAAGGACAGGCAAAGGTAGAGAAACCTTTGCAGGAAGCAAAATCGTTTGCTCTGTTGGATTCAACCTTGAAGCTCTGTGTGGACTTTGTACTTCGATTTGGCTTGTTACAGTTATTTTGGCACTTTAGTTGTTGGCAGCAATTCAAAGGGGAGAAAGGTAGGTGCTTTTCTCAGGGGACTGTTTGGGACTCATTGCGGGCTGGGAATGCACATAATTCCCAGCGCTGAAATAAAACAAGAGCTGTTTGGATTCAGCGTATGCTTAATTATGTTCTTGGGAAGCTTTGGTCAGAACAGCCTACAATTGGGGGCCCCGTTGCCAAGCATGGCAGTTGTTCAAAGCGAGCCGCGTCCAAACTTATGACCATTTTGCGACAGCTGTTAACTGTGGTAACTGCGAAAAACAGTCCTAAGTCATTTTGTTTCCAGTGCCGTTCTAACTTGGAGCAGTCACTAAATGAACTGTTGTAAGTCAAAGACTACCTGTAATTACATGCTGAGTTGTCGAGGGGAGGGGAGGGGAGGGAAGGGTTGGAAGAAAGGCTAAATGGAGAGAATAATAAATGGGGTGGAAGGGAAGGGAGAGGAGAGGAAGGGAGGGCAGGAAGGAAATGTAGCCTTGTTGATAGGCAAATAGACCCAGGAAGGAAGGAAATGTTTCACCAGCTTAATATAAATGTTTTGCAGCAAAAAAAAAGAAAAAGAAAAAAAAAGAAAAAGGAAGGTTTCCTTGTTCTCTCTGTGCCTTTTGGGTGTAATTAACAATAAATCATGCGGAGGGTTACAGCACCCTGTTATTCCATAAATAAAACACTGGGAAAGAACTTTGTCAGGAATGATTTATGTGAAATGCCGCTCTGAAGTTTATTGTATTTCCATAATAAGGAATCATGGAGCCTATCCATTTTTTTACCCCATTATCATTTCTAAACACCACACGCCCCTCTGCACAACCAGAAGCGGTTCCCACGCATCAGAAGCCAGGCGGGATGGATCCCTGGAAAAGTCCAAGTTTTACAGGCCGATTTGGGCTCCCAGCAAAAGAAAACAGGTAACCAACCACTTCTTCCTGGTTGGAGAGCCCGTCTTTCCAGAGGCCATTACAGGAAAGGTGGCTGCTGGCAGGCTTAATATTTCCTTTTTTCAAAGAAAAGAAAAGGAAAGCCTCAGCTCCTATCCAAGGCAACAAGTAATAAATATAGAGGATAAAGCTGCCACTCACCATCTCTTGCAGAAAAGACCCTCAAATAAAGGGAGGGAAAGGAGAATGAGAATGAGACTTTCAACTCTGTTAATCTGTTAAATCTGTTCTCTGTCCTATCCTATCCTTTATTCTGCATTCTTTTCTCTTCTGTTCTCCATTCTGTTCTATTCTGAATTCTATTCTTGTGTTCTGTTCTGTGTTCTGTTTTGCTGTTCTATTCCTATATTCCTATTCCTTGTTCCTTTGTTCTGTTTCTTTTCTTTTCTATTTTTCCATTCTTTTCTATTCTTTTCTGCTCTATTTTATTATGTTCTATTCTATTCCTGTATTTCTATTCTGTTCTATTCTATTTCTGTATTTCCATTCTATTGTATTCTGTTCCGTTCTATTCTCTATTTCCATTCCATTCCATTCCATTCTATTCTATTCTTATCCCTATCCCTATCCCCTATTCTATTCTATTCTATTCTATTCTATCCCCACATTTTGAACATGGAAGGCTTTCCTTCCCCGAACCCAAGTTTGAGCCAGGTCTGTGAGCTGGTCTGGCTTAACCAAACTGCTGGGTCTAACTATTCAGAAAAGAAAGATAATTTTGGGATTATTTTTCTGAGGATTCACGAGCCGCCCCCTAAGCGAAAGAACCCAATTCCCAAGGTGAAAAATGCACCACCTAAGAAGGGAAAATCTAGAGTGTGA
This sequence comes from Laticauda laticaudata, assembly GCA_004320025.1. Classification (NCBI taxonomy): domain Eukaryota; kingdom Metazoa; phylum Chordata; class Lepidosauria; order Squamata; family Elapidae; genus Laticauda; species Laticauda laticaudata. The sequence continues at coordinate 9,631 of BHFT01016462.1, forward strand.
TCAAATTACTGAACTCTCAATTTCAGTTCCCGAGAAGTCAGGGACAAGAGCAGGGGCCGGCCGATTAAAAAGCTGCAAAGAAGCCCAGTGTCAGCCTTGGAAGCCATTTTGTTACTTGAAAGCTTCGAGGCTGCCCATTCAGTGCCTGGGAACCTGGGAGGGGAGGATTTCCTAGTGAAGTAGAAGGTTAGACACAACAACATTCCTTTCTCAGAGAGTCATGGACAAGTTGCCCTGCACCTGAAGAGGAATATCTGGAGCAGGGGTCCCCAAACTTGGCAACCTTAAGACTTGTGGACTTCAATGCTCAGCTATTCTGGCTAGAGAATTCTGGGATTTGAAGTCCACAAGTCTTAAAGTTGCCAAGTTTGGAGACTTCTGGTCTGGAGGGATGTCAATATATGATTGGGCCATATGATGGACTGATGGATGCAGGGGATGGATCTTTGATTTCTCTTTTGGGAAGGGAAAACCCAGAATGCTTGGATTTGGGTTTTCCCAAATGTGTCAATATGACAACTCTAATAAAATGGAACCTTGAAGAAATGATCATCTCGATGTTTATCGGTTTGGAGTTGGTTGATTGGAACACTGACGCCTGTCAGCATTCCAGAAAACCTCAACTCCCCCCAATAACTCTGAGAGAGATATCTTCTCAAAGGTTCCTTTTATTGGAGTAGTAAACTGGCACATCTCGGAAATCCCGAATCTGAAAGTTCTAAGTTTCCCTTCAATAAGTAAAATATTACAATTCCACCCCCTGCACCCATCACTTCATCACATGCTCCAATCACTTGAGACATCCCCTCACCCAGGTGCCGAAATAACATGACCTTGAATTAGAAAAAGAATGTTATTATGTCTAACCATATAAACTCCAAGAAATTCCCCCCCCCCTTCTCATTTTCCCAGGCTCAACAATGTGGCAGTGTGGAAGTTTCTGGTCCTAATATGATTTCTAAAGTTGACACACCCTGGGAAGTGTGGGTGGGGAGAGGGGAGCAGAGCAACTCAGTTAGAATGTCTGAAACGTTTATTTCCGGAAAGGCAAAAGTTGGCTTACTGTGTTGAGTGCGTTGAGGGTGGTATCATCCCGAGAAGCCGCCACACAGCCATCTTCCGTCGAACCACCGTCGCACATCCCTGCGAAAGCCGCCATGCTCCTTTGAGGCCAAAAGGAAATTTGGATTTCAGCAGGTTGCAACCAGTCCTCAAGATGAAGCAAGCAGAGCCAAACAATATTGACGGATATTTTTTTCACCAGGCTGAGCCGCCCAGCTTAAAGCAGGGATTACAGGTAATCCTCGACTTATGACCACAACGGAGAACAGAATTTCAGTCGCTGAGTGAGGCAGGGCTTAATTGAGTCATTCTCGATTTTACGACCCTTTTTGCCACCATTTAGGGAATATGTATGAACTGCTGTAAGTTGAGATTCCCTGTAGTGGCAGTGCAGTGGTTACAATGCAGTACAGGTCATCCTCAACTTACAATTCATTTAGTGACCATTCAGAGTTACAACGGCGCTGGAAAAAGGGGCTTATGGCCGTTATTCCTACTTACGACCTTTGTAGCAGGAGCATGTGATCAAAATTCAGATGCTTGGTAACTAGTTCATACTTACGACCATGGCTGGGTCCCAGGATCCCCTTTTACAACCTTCTGATGAGCAAAGTCCACGGGGAAGCCAGATTCACTTAACCACTGTGTTACTCATTTAACAATGGCAATCATTCCCTTAACAACCGTGGCAAAAAAGGTCATAAAATGGGGCAAAACTCACTTAACAAATGCTTAACTAAGAGACATAAATTTGGGGGCTCAATTGTGGTCGTAACTTGAAGGCTGCCTGTATTGCAGGCTAATTCTGCCCATAGCCTAGAGTTTGATTCTCAGTAGCTCACAGTTGACTCAGCCTTCCAAGTTCATAAAATGAGGACCCTGATTGTTGGAGGCAAGAGGCTGACTCTGTAAACTACTTAGGGAGGGTTGTAAAGCACTGTGAAGCAGTATATAAATATAGGTGCTGTTGCTATCTTCCTTCCTTTCCTTTCCTTTCCTTTCCTTTCCTTTCCTTTCCTTTCCTTTCCTTTCCTTTCCTTTCCTTCCCTTCCCTTCCACCCTCCCAGTGGTTAGGATGTGGTATTGCAAGCTAACTCTGCCCACTGCCATCAGATTGATCCTGACTGGCTCAAGGTCAACTCAGCCTTCCATCCTTCTGGGGTGGGTAAAATGGGGACCCAGACTGTTGCAAAAGGCTGACTCTGTAAACTGCTTAAAGAGGGCTGTAAAACACTGTGAAGCAATATATAAGTCTAAGTGCTATTGCTATCTTCTTTCTTTCTTCACTCCCTCCCTCCTTCCTTCATTCCCAGAGGTTAGAATGCAGTATTCCAAACTAACTCTGCCTACTGCCAGCAGTTCGATCCTGATCAGCTCAAGGTCGACTCAGCCCCCCGTCCTTCCGAGGTGGGTAAAACGAGGACCCAGATTGTCGGGGGTTAAAAGGCTGACTCTGTAAACCACTGAGAGGGGACTGTCAAGCTCTGCGAAGCAGTATATAAGTCTACGCTCTATTGCGAAGACAGCACCCACTTCGGAAACGAATCAGAAAGGAGGGGTTAAAAACTGGTCTCTTGGAGACACCCCAGTGTGGCCCAACTCTCTTCCTGAAAATGGATCCAGGCTTTTCAAGCTTCCTCCTTAATCTGAAGAAAGCATGGCTGCTTTGGAGGTGCATTCGTGCGTGGATGCGCCAGGCAGGGGGCCCACTTTGAAAAGGAAGAGCAGAGGGGGTGCCAGGTCAGTTTAGGTTTGCATGAGAAATTGGCCCGCAATCAGCGGGCCAATTTCTGAATGTGATTGACTCGCAATTACCTTGCCGCCCGCAGGTACATCAGCAGGTCGCAATCGTTCACCCCGGGCATCCAGACCAGCTCTTCATGACGCGTCACCACGTCTCCATCTCCGGAAGGGAAGGGCTGCAGCTCAGGGAGCTTGGCCTGGAAAGAAGGAAGAAAGATAAATCAGAGAATTTCTCCCCTCCCTTCACACTGACACTTGATGCGAACTTTTCAAGTTGAGAAAGTCTGAGCTGTAAGGAAAAGCTGCTCTATTCTATTCTATTCTATTCTATTCTATTCTATTCCATTCCATTTCTATTCTTTATTCTATTTTCTATCCTATCCTATCCTATCCATATATCCCTATATCCATATTTTCTATCATATCCTATCCATACCCTATTTTCAATTCTATTCACTATTCTATTCAATTCTATTCTATTTTCTATCCTATCCTATCCTATCCTATCCTATTCCTACTCCTATACACCTACTCCTATTCTATACTATTCTACTCTCTATTCTACTAGCTCGATAGCCGTGCTTTGCTACGAAACTATATGTTCAGGCTTAGTTTTGGGGGAGGAAAATAAGGGGAAAAATCCTGCCTCTGCCTATCAGCATCCATCGGTGTTCATCTGGCTAGCGTACTGTCAAATGTATGAGAGAGTTGAGGGCTGTTTGGAAACTGAAAGAGTATTTGCTGTGTGAGCAAGGAGCCTGGGCGTGGCTTAGCTCAGCTGTTCTGTAGTAAAGCTGCTTGGTGCTGTGGAACTAAAACTGAAACTCCTCTCCTCTGCTTTTGTTTTGCGCTTAGAACAGATTTCTTTTCAGATGGAAAGGGGGAGTAGAACTCCTTAGCATCAGAGCATGTTAATAATAATATAAGGAATACTAATGCTCTGATAGTCATTTCGAAAAATCCTTTCTTAGTGAGCACCTAGAAGCCAAGAGGAACATACACGCCAAATGTTATATGTGTGTGTATATATATGTATATATGTATATATGTGTGTGTGTGTGTGTTTGTTGTTTTTTTAACAGCACACACACACAGGTATGCTGTTCAGCTTCCTTTGGGTATTATCCCACGTCATTGTAGTTGTGCTTTTAAAGTCGTAACGTTTCGGCAGAATCTCATCTGCCGTCATCAGGCTTCTGTATTGATGAACACAATGACAAACAGATGAACTCAGTACAGAAGCCTGATGATGGCAGATGAGATTCTGCTGAAACGTTGCTACAACTCCAAAAGCACAACTACAATGACGTGGGATAATACCCGAAGGAAGCTGAACAGCACACATGTAAGTACCCACGAAAACTTAAAAAAACACATATATATACATATATATATATTCTATTTTATTTTCTGTTCTATTCTATATTCCATTTTGTATTCTATTCTATTCTATTCCTTCTCATAAGCTCTCCAAATATCAACGGCCAAACTGTAGATTCCCAGAAATCGGGATTTCTCCTTATGAAAAGGAATCCGAACTTGGCCCACCTGTCTCCCAGACCAGACACCCTCCTGGCCTGGGAAGTCAAATCCCTCCCCTAATCCAGATGGTTCTAGAGCAGAGAATTAACATTGGACCAAAAGGATCCTAAAGCAAGACTCAAGTTGGCAGCCTTCACCCTATTGTCGGCGACCTGGATAGATGGCAGTAAACACCTTCCCAGGCTAGCAATCGTTTTAACATACGTCGAAAGCAACGCAGCAGAGAGAATTGGTAATCACAGTCAACCCCACACATTGTGTGTTTTACATGCAATGGATGAGCTGCTCCACTGATGCAGAGAAGGGGGTGGGTGGAATTTATTTATTCCTTGTTCTGATTAAGCAATGCTGTCTGATCAGAAGAGGGGCCTTCTCTCTCCTGGCCCCTCTGGAATGAGTTCCCCTTGAGATCCAAAGTGTTTTGGAGGGCTGGATTTGAGATATTTGAGCGTCTTATCGCATTAGCCATCTTGTTCTTCTTCCTCTTCCATTCTAAAGTTGGTTTTGTGGTTTGTGGCTTCTGCTTACATCATCCATCCCATCCTGGGCGCCCTTTCTTTCTTTTCTCTCTCTGGTTTTTTTTTTTTTTTTTGGAACTATTACCATCTGCCAGATGGTACAGGACAATAAAAACAAGGACAAATAGTCTGGAAAACAGCTTCTATCCCAGGGCAATGACTCTATTTAATTCTAGTGCAATTTTATCAGGGAGGTTTTCCAATTCAATTGTATAGAATGAGAAGGATGTGTGCTTGTGTTTTTATTTTTATAGTTATAATGTACACTGGCATTTAATTTCGTTGCACAAGGTGCAAGACAATAAACTGAACTAAACTGAGTTGAACCGAACTAAAACTAAACTAAACTAAACTAAAACTAAACTAAAACTAAACTAAAACTAAACTAAAACTAAACTAAGACTAAATTAAACTAAAACTAACCTAACCTAAAACTAACCTAAAACTACCCCAAAACTACCCCAAAACTAAAACTAAACTAAAACTAAACCTAAAACTAAACTAAAATTAAACTAAAACTGAAACTAAAACTAAAACTAAACCTAAAACTAAACTAAAACTAAACATAAACCAAAACCAAAACCAAAACCAAACTAAACTAAACCTAAAGTTTTTCATGTCTGTTGCATTATGGGACAAGGGTGACAAACTCAATTTCATTGAGGTCACATCAGGACTGTGGTTGACCTCAGAGGTGGGGGTGGGTGGCATAGGTGGGCATGGCCAACAGGGTGGGTGTGGCCAGCTTGACGCTGCTCCCCAAATTGCTGGCATCTTTCCTCTTCCTACTGGGTAGACCAGGGCCGAAGTGACGCAGGCTAGACCCTTAAATTTTCCAACATCTGACTACATCGCGGGCTGGATCTGGCCAGTGGTCCTTGTAGTTGACACCCTTGTGCTACCGGGTTGCCCAGAGTCATTTGGCATCACTTGAAACTTTCAAGAAGAGACTGGACTCCCTCTGTCAGAAATGATGTAGGGTCTCCTGCTTGGGCAGGGGGTTGGACTAGATGACCTACAAGGTCCCTTCCAACTCTGATTATCTGTTATGTGGCATCAAGTTGAATATTACGAATGAGTTAACTAGACTACCAGCCAACACCGATTCCTTCAAACGTTAACATGTGTGCAATGGCTTTTTGTGTAGAAACTGCACAGTGATGCAATGCTCAAGGCAACCTTACCTGGTGGCTGGGCCCAACCCGGATTTCTCCTTGGGTGCTGTTCAGCCTCCTGCAAATTAAAGACACAGAAGGGTTAGACAGATCGCCCAGACTGGGCCATTCTGACCCACGCCCTTTTCCAACAAATCAAACACAATCCAAAAGGAACAGAAACCTTTTAATGCTTCTGCAAAATAATGAGCTGTGATGAGCACAAGCCTTGCCAAACTGTGTGAGACAAAAGATAAAAGACAAGAAATAATTTGCAACACAAGAATCTTCAAATGCAAACTCAGGATACTGGAATGTCCACAAGGCTGGAGTTTCAAAACGTCTTTGCCTTCTGCAAAGAACATTTGTTTCACACCTGGCTTTTATCTTCTCGAAGGAGGGGCCATTACCTTGCAGCCTTACTCCCGAGTCGCCCATGCTACTGCAGCTGCTCTTTCCTGCAAGCAATCCTGCGTGCACACGCGCTTGGCACAGGCTCCTCGGGAACCTCCTCATCGCTGCTGTCAGCCCCCCCAATCTCGGAAGGCAGCAGCCCACTCCCTAGGGGTCCTGGCCCCTCATCTGAGTCCTCACTATCCTCAGCTGTACGCACCTGCTGCCGGCTAACCACAAAAAATCCTCTACTTCAAGAGCAGGAAAGCTGCAGCCCCCCAGATGTCAACTGACTACAAATCCCAGAAGCCCTCACCCCACAGGAGCTGTGTTGCTGGAGGAATGTCAGAGATGCCCCATGCGCAGCGCTTGAGTGAATCCTCCTCCTGCTGCACGTCACTGGAACATGACGTGTTCCAGAAGGCACAGAAAGCTGGGTTACTTCCCAATTGGGCTAACCACGGTGCAACGAAGCAGCTATCGGTGGACATGTGCTGGTAAGAAGGTGATGGGGAACAGCGCATGATCCTTGGGCTTTAACATTCAGGAAGGGGAAGGGGAAGAAAGGAAAAGGAAAGGAAAGGAAGAAGAGGGAAGGGAAGGGGGAGGTAGGGAGGGAGAGGAAGAGGGTAGAAGAAGGGGAAGGGTTCTAGAGCAGATCCACTGAAACATTATGACCAATCTGTCCTTGGGGGCACTGTTCTGGGTCATCTATTCTGACCCGAAAGCTGTTACTCCTAAATAAGATCATGTTTCTTCAGTTTGGTTTGGCAGACACTCAACTGTGGGGTCCTTCTTGCTCTCAGAGCTTGTTGGCTTTCTTGCAGACGTTTCATGACTCAACTAGGTAACAACATCCGTGCACTGATCCTCACATCACTGCACGGATGATGTTACCTAGTTGGGTCATGAAACGTCTTGCAAGCAAACCCACAGAGCTCAGAGAGCACCAGAGACTCCCATAGTTTAACCCTGAGTTACAAATATTCTCTTCTACAGATGCTGAACCTCCTGCCCCCATTTCGAAGCCCCATGTTCTAAACCCAAGAAATAATCCTGCCCCGTGCCTTTTGCCTCAGTTGCATGAAATCCAGCAGCAAGGAAAAAGGTCTTAATGCTTCAAGGCCAATTTATTGTCCTTCAATAATTTATTGAAGGATAAATAAATAATAATTTATTATTATTTATAAAAGGCCAATTTATTGGTCTAAAAGGCCAATTATAAAAGGCCAATTTATTGTCCTTCAAGGCCAATTTATTGCTTCAAGGCCAAACCTTTATTGTCAGAGCACAACATGTGAACAAGGAGAGTGGCTGAGCCTCCCTTTGCGCACCCCACGCCTAACACAACTCACAGAGAGGACAGAAGCCCCTAACTCAGTCTTATTACACCATGTGACCTTGTTGCATAACATGCCAGCCCGCAAGTCTACCATACGATGTTGACATGAAAGTTATTTTCTGTTCAGGAGTCTGACAGCCCATGGGTAGAAACTGTTCTTCAGCCTGTGGGTGTGCCTGGCTATGCTTCTCTATCTCCTTCTACTTCGAAGGCAGCGAGCCCTAGCGAGGTCATCTAGTGGTATCAGGGAACAGCCCACAATAGTTTGTGCTGTGCTCACCACCCTCTGTAATATCTATTTATTCCGACTGCTCGCACCAAACCAACCTTTAATTTGGGGGGGGGGGGNTTGGGGGGGGGGGGGAGAAAAAACCCTTTTCTCTTGTGCTTTGCAATGTACCCGAGGGTCTCTTGCTATGCCGGATTGATTTCAAAATGGCAACGTTGGCAGCTGAGTGCTCTCCAGTCTTATTTTTTCTCTCCTCTCTCTCTCTCTCTCTCTCTCTGGAAATTCATGGCGAGGCAAGAAAGGGGAAAGCTGGATTATTATATAAAGAGGGAGAGAGGGAGGGAGGGAAGGAGGGAAAAAAAAAAACCCACTGCAAGAATAGAAACCGATGTTCNAGGGAGAGAGGGAGGGAGGGAAGGAGGGAAAAAAAAAAACCCACTGCAAGAATAGAAACCGATGTTCCTGCAGACCAAGCAAGCTAGGTATAATGTCATCTTTTTTTTTCAGGTCTGTCTCTTTTCTTCCACCGCTGGCTGAGAGCGAGGGAAAAACACGCCGGCCTTTTCTTCCCGACACCTTCGGGTACAATGGCTCTCTGCCCAGGAAAGCCTCACATGACAAGAGCAAGCAAAACCAAAAACAACCCACACACAACAAAAACAAAACAACACCCCCCCCCCCTCCTTGTGATCTTCTTCGGCAGGGACGGGGGGGANCCCCCCCCCCCCCTTCCTTGTGATCTTCTTCGGCAGGGACGGGGGGGAAAAAAAGGCTGGGATTTTTATATGTTGCCTTGGCAAGCTAGGAGCCCAGGAGGGAATGGAGCCGAGAGAGAGACAACCGAGCATATAAATTGTGTTCTCTTGCATTTATGTGTATTTATTTTATGTTGATGTGTTCTGTTGCATTTATGATTGCAGGAAGTACGACTTCAGCAACAGAGTGGTCAATGCCTGGAACGCACGACCTGACTCTGCTGTTACATCCTCAAAACCCCCCTACCCCAAACTTTAACCTTAAACTATCCACTACTGACCTCACCCCTTTCCTTTAAAAACAAAAAACAAAAACTTTTATTGAAAATTAACATATTAAAATTGATACAAATATTATCTATTAAAAAAAAGTATGTTGATACATTTCATCCTCGTTTTCTTGACAGTACAATCAATATGATAAATACGGTTAATACTTGACAGTTAATAGTAATATTATTAATAATATTAGTTAATATTATTAATAATAATAGTTAATAACCCATTAATAATATTAATAAAATCAGTAATTCAAATATATTGGTCAGTAAATCAAAAAGTATAAAGTTAGCACGAAATAACTATACATAACTAAAGAAAATCAGGCATAAATCTATACAATCTATGCATTAAACTCTATATTCTATAACGACCTCACCCCATTCCTAAGAGGTCTATAAGGGGCATGCACAAGCGCACCATTGTACCTCCCGTCCCTGCCCTATTGTCCCCATTGATTCGTACCTGTTTCCTGTATTCCTGTTCATGTTTATACTGTTGTCTTGTAATCGACTGACAAATCAAATAAATAAATCAAATGAAAAATAAAGGAAGGAAGGAAAGGGAGGGAGGGAGGGAGGGAAAAGAATGGAGGGAGAAGAGAAAAGAAGGGAGAGAGCGGAAGGAAGGAAGGAAGGAAGGAAGGAAGGAAGGAAGGAAGGAAGGAAGGAAGGAAAAAAAATGAAGGGAGAAGAGAAAAGAAGGGAGGGAGAGGAAGGAAGGAAGGAAGGAAGGAAGGAAGGAAGGAAGGAAGGAAAGGAAGGGGGAGAATACCCACTCCCAAGAGGTCTGTAAGGGGCGTGCACAAGCGCACCATTGTACCTCCCGTCCCTGCCCTTTTGTCCCCATTGATTCTTACCTGTTTCCTGTATTCCTATCCATGTTTATACTTTATACCTATTATTTTGTAAGCGATTTGACAAATCAAATCAAATAAATAAATAAATAAAACTAAACTAAACAAAATAAAATAAATAAATATGTTACACTGCATTTTTAGCACCGCCGTTCTCATAGACGTGACCTCCTACCCCCGGGCTAAGAAGCGAAAGCAAAATGAGACGTGCTCCAAAGAGAAACAGGATGTCTTGGATTCGCAAGGCTGGGAAAAATTAGGATTTTTTTTTTTTTTGGAAAGGTCCCTGAAAAATATAGGTAGTCCTTGATTTATGACAGTTCGCTTGGTAACTGGTCGAAGTTTCAACAGCACTGAATAAAAGTGACTGATGTCCACTTACAACTGTGGCAGTGTCCCCATGGTCACCTGATTTCTATTTGGATGCTTAATAAGTGACTCGTATTTATGACGGTTGCAGTGTCCTGGGGGCCATGCAATCTCATTTTTGCGACCTTCTGACGTGCAACAGGGAAGCTAGATTCACTTTAACAATCGTGTGATTAACTTAACAACCACAGTGATTCACTGAACAACCATGGCAAGAAAAGTCGTAAATCGGGGCAAAACTGTTCTGACCAAGGTTTCCTGAGACTCCAATTAAGCACACACTTAGTCCGAACAACTCTTGTTTTATTTCAACGCTTAGAATTATGTGCATTCCCAGCCCGCAATGAGTCCCAAACAGTCCCCCGAGATAAGCACCCACCTTTCTCTCTTTTGAATTTCTGCCAACAACTAAAGTGCCAAATTAACTCTAACAAGCCAAAACAAAGTACAAAGTCCACACAGAGCTTCAAGGTTGAATCCAAACAGAGGGAACAACTTTGCTTCCTGCAAAGGTTTCTCTACCTTTGCACCTCCTTTATACCTGATGGGAGGGGCAATCACCTCCCAGCCTTACTCCCAAGCCGCCCCTATTGTCTCAGCTGCTCTCGCCTTCTAGCAGCTCTGCGCATACGCGCACTGGGAACAGGCTCCTCTGCCTCGCTGCTGCCAGACTCCAGAGGCTCCAGAGTCAGCACATAACTCCCAGATAGTCCTGGCCCCATCTCTGCATCGGACGCAGGACCCTCATCTGAGTCCTCTCCAGACTCCCAGACTGGTCCACGTTCTTCCCCACCTGGCGATTCCGCTGCTGTCTGCACAGGCTGCCGACGAACCACAACCAAAATTCTGAACAAATTTCTCACTTAACAACATAAAATTTTGGGCTCAATCATAGTCATAAAGTTGAGGACTACCTATAACATTTCCTGCCAGGAAGGATGTGCCCAGATTCAGGGGTCATGTTTTGCTTCTCAAATGTTTTGGAAGAGATCCAACTTTGGGGGGTAATGCATGAAGAGAAGGGGGCAGGCTAATTCTGTGTTCCTCTCATGCCAGCTGGTGCCACATTGTCGGGCTGGGAATGCTGGGGGATGCAGTCCCATGCCTGTGGGCAGAAAGAAAGACAGAAAGCTGGATGGGCCTGGAAGAGGAGGAGGAAGAGAGGGCATCGTGGGAAATGCACGCAGGAAGGTAAAATAGCAAGGAAAGAGAACAGCAAGAGGACTGTTGCATCTGCACGTGTGAAGGAAATGGGGAGAAGGAGATGAAGTTTCCCCCACCTCACAGGGTTGTTGTCGTGGGGGGAAATAGGAGAAGGAAGGAACATTTGCTATCCTTAGACCCACAGACATTAACAACATCTATAGATTATGCAACCAGCCCAAAAGAGAACAAAAAGACCCGAGCAATCAGCACCACGATCGGCATAACTGCAAGACTAACATCAGACCAACAATCAAGTCAACAATATCCCAGTCAAGAAACTGCCAAAGAGCCATCAGTAAACAGCCCAAATTAAAGAACCTCTATGGCCATCTCCATCCACACGAACAGGGCAAGCCACCGGAATATAAGCTGAAAGCAAACCTCATTCCTTTCTCACTCCGGCACTGATGATGTTATCTAGTTGGGTAATGAAACGTCGGCCAGAAAGCAAGCCAGCTCAGATAGCACCACTTCAATCTGATTTTCTCAGCAGGTGCCAAGGAAGATGAAGACCTGTCTCGCAGGTAGATGTTTTCCTGGCACGAACTGTGGAAGAGGGGAAAAAAAAAAAAAGGGAGGGGGCTTTGCAGCTTGTGGTAGAGGGCAGCATCTTTTGGCCCTGATATGATCCCAGACGGATCAGTCGACCGACCTCGAGGCAAATCGGTTCATCTGGGAAATGAGGTCAGGCCGAGACACATCCAGAGTGGGTGGGCTGTGTTTCGAACTCGCAGCTCCTGGGACTTCACCCCCACCAAGCCATCATCAGCCAAGGAGGGGGGAAAAAAAGAGAGACTCACCACAAACAAACAAACAAACAAACCCAAAAACAAAATGTTTTTGCCAATTTCCCACCTGGGACAGTTTCAAAGGGACTGAAAAACAATAAACAGCACCATGATTACTAATGGCTTCCCCAGCCTAGAAAAGCCATTTTTCCCAATAGAGGGGAGAGAGAAAGAGAGAGAGAGAGAGAGATGATGATAAAACCAAAGAGGCTTTATTTATTATTTATTATTATTAGTGCAATATTAATGCAATATCAGGGGGTTTTTCCAATTCAATGTAGAGAACGCATGAAGGACGTGTGTTTGTGTTTTTATTTTTCATAGTTTATAGTGGACACCGAGGATAGTAAATTTATTTTGTTGTACGAGGTGCAATGACAATAAAGTAAGATAAACTGTTTATCTATTTATTTATTATTATTATTATTATTATTATTATTATTATTATTATTATTATTATTATTATTATTATTATTTATTTATTTTAAAAACCGTGAAA
>BHFT01016464.1:0-28060 GCA_004320025.1 Laticauda laticaudata
ACATCCTTAATATCCGAGATAGGTCCCCTCTGCGAACATTTTTTCCGTTTTAAATGCTTTGTTTCTGTGCTGCATCTGCTAGGCATCCATTCTGCATCTGTTCCGCGTCTGTTTGGATTCCTCCCTGCGTCCAAGCGGATGCGAGTTGTGCGGATGTGCAGCAGATGCCTAGCGGATATAGTGGATGTGTAACAGATGCAGAATGGATGCCTAGCAGATGCGCAGCGCGATGCAGAACGGACGAACTGGATACATTTTCCATGCAATGAAACGTCAATAAATGGATGCTGGACGGATAGAGAGGAAGCAAAACGGGGGCAGTGAGTACACCGTGTTTTCAAACGGATGGCAACCTTTTTTGTCCGTTTTACATCCTCTTTGCATCCGTTGGTTCAGTGTGACATGGGCTTAAGCCTTTGTATGCTTGTGGGATTGGTAAGGATAGCTGTAGGATGGATAGCTGTGGGATGGGTAATGTGAGCTGTGTGATTGGTAAGGATAGCTGTGGGATTGATAGCTGTGGGATGGATAAGGATAGCTGTGGGATAGATAAACCTCCAGTGCAAGCATGATGGGACTGTATGGTTCACCCTCCCAGCTGCCACACATATGGCCCTTTATTGTCAAGAACAATTTAATCATTGATCCACATATTTCAACAGAAACAAAACTCTTTGTTAATGCCCTATTAATTGTAAGGCCACTCAACATGCATGGCACAATCTCATCAGTGTGATAAGACAGGCTGAAGGAAGCATCCATTAAGCATCTACCATCCTCTCTTGCCACTCCACTGCTCAAGCTGGGGAGTTGCACCAGTGTCTCAGGAGGTTGCGCTGCTTCTTCCCTCCACGTGAAGCCCTGTTGGGGCCTTGCACATCCACAGTGTCTATCAGGTTTCGCCCTTGCCTCCATTCCCCAGGCTCCATGTCCCCATTGCCTTGTTGGAGGTCCACGAGCCTGTTCTGCAACATTGGGTAGTGGGTGCACATGAGATTTTGCAGGATGCAGCAAGCTTCCACGATGCTCCTCACAGTCTCTGGCGATGCTGTATGGTGGTGAGAATACCTGGAACCTGTTGGCCGGGATGCCAAAGGCTTCTCCACCACCGCCTTGCCTTGGACAGCCTGTTAGTTGAAGATCCTCTCTTCACGGTGAGGAGTCTGGAAGTGTAGGGCTTCATGAGGTAGGTTCTGAGGGAGAAGGCGTCATCCCCCATGATGAAGTAGGGGACATCTTGTGTGTCGTTGGGCAGGGGGTCTGAATCTGGGAAGCCCATGAGGAGGTTGTGTTCCAGCCCCTCCTTGAGGTCACTGGCGTTGTATACTTGGGCATCTGAAGCTGGCCTGTTGCCTGAAGCATCGATCTACATGAACTTGTAGTCAGCATTGACCATGGCGAAGAGGATGATGCTGAAGAAGCCTTGTAGTTGTGATAAGTTGACCATGAGTTGGCTGGAGCTTTGCAGGCCACGTGCTTCCCATCTATGGCTCCAACGGTATTGGGGAAGTTCTACTTCTGATACCACTGCTCTGCAACTTTCTTCCAGCCTTCTTCAGTGGAGGGGCCACTGACCACAATGCTGATGGTGTTGTGTGGCACCCTCCAGGCGTACTGCATGCTCCTGTACATGGTCCCTGAGGCCAGGTGGCGCAGAGTCAGTGCCACCTTGAGCCCAGGGTCCAGGCTGGGCCGGAAGTTGGTGCTCTGCTTGATCAACCTGGGTGTCAGCTGCTCCACAACTTCGTCAAACATGGCTGGAGGCATCCTCATGAAGTTCTGAATGCTTGCTGCCTTGGTGAGAGCTCTGCCACTGGGAAGGAGGGCCCGCCTGTCAGCTGCACTTGGTGCCCCAGGCTAAACTGGCAGGTGGGCCCTCATTCCCAGCAGCAGAGCCGGGAACCAAGTAAGAACCAAGGCAGCGAGCGCCTCCCTGCCAGACCCTCCGCTCATCCCACCAGGGCCGCGCCAGAGCCGTGCGGGCTGGGCAGAGATGGGAAAGCGAGCCACGGGTGCGTGCCTCCTCCTGCCTCTCGTTCTCAAATCTCACCCAGCGAGCAGCGCTTCACTTGCTCTGCAAAGCCATGGCTTCCTCACCTCTCAACAAGCAGAAGGAACCGGCTGCATCCTCCTCCTCCTCAGCTGCAGCGCAGACATTGACCTTGCAGGGAGAGAGAGAGAGAGAGAGAGGGAGCAGGAGAGATCCTCTCAGGCGAGCGCCTTCCCTTGGAAAGCGGCGATGGGAGCACCTGAAGCCAAGTGTCTCCTCAGGGCTCCAGTTGCAGGAAGGAGCCCCGACTGGCCACACATGGCTGCACCAAACACCGCAGCGTTCTTCTAACGCCACGGCAGCAAGGGAGAAGGAAAAGCAACGGTGGCAGAAGATCTCCCAAACCCCAAGTTGTCACCACCCGCCCACCCAAGTATGCAAGGGGGGAATTAAGTCACCCTCGAAAAGACGGCCTAGCTGTTTTTTCAGGGGTCAAAAAAAAATAAGGCCTGGCCTTATAATGTGAGAAACACGGTAATAAAAAAGACTCCTACTGATTACCTGACTGTGTTGCCTTTGTGCCATGCCCCGGGTCATCACATTGATTTTCTGAGGGACGGCATATTGTTATGAGCCTATCTGAGTGCTGTGACATTCCTTGTTGAGGATGCCGCCATTTTCAGGGATTATTTGTTGCATATGCAGGAAAAATCTGTATTTCTCACAAGCTGAAGAAGATGATCCTCTCGTCTCTCCACCATTAGAAAATGAGTTTTACCAAACTTTTTAAATGAAATAACTTAATGTATCTCTTTCATTGTTTATTATATTATGTTATAATTCTTGCTTTCTGTTAGTTTTAAGTGTAAGAAGTCCCCTCCAGATTAAAATATTCTTTATACTTAATAATAAAAAGAGACAGAATATTATATTTCCCCAAAGGAGAAATAGAGAAAAAAATCTTAACAAATGCAGAAATCAGCTCCAATTTTTATGCCGTAGGTAAACGGCTTCAAACTAAGAAGCTTGAAGAGGTTGGCCATAAGGAATGCAGATTTTGTATCCATTTAGGAAGACCAGGCCAATCTATTCCTAAACAAAATACCTTCAGCCACAGCTCCAGCCTTTGGTGGGAACTGATGGGATTAAGAATTTACATTCCTCCACCCAAATTCTTAGGACAGGACATGACCTTTAGGACATAATAGGATTAACCCACCACCGATGCAATAGTAAAAGACAAAAGGCTCACTAATTGTACAACCTCCTGGAGCATCTCAAACACAAAACCCCAGAACCCTTTAAAGATCCATCCACTCACTCAGCCATTTTGTCAGCCACCCCAGAAACATTCTGTGTCACTGAAGTTTCTGGAGGCCTTCTTTCCTTGTAGCCAGCCTCCATTGATCTTTTTTCTCACAGCTTGGAAAAGGACTGGAGTTTTCTTCCAAGAAGGGCAAATAAGGTTTAACTGCTTTGATAATTCTGTTTGATGGAATATTAAATAAAAGAAGCAGCTATTCAATGAAATGCAAGCACATTTTTTTTCTACCCAAAGTCATAATTTCATGAAGACTGAATAGCAAGAAGCTTTTTAAATCTTGATATTTGGGGTTGTTGTTCTGTGTTACCTATGCCTGGAATTTGGCAATTTAAGAAACAGACTTGTGCTCACTTAAGTTGAAATAATTGTTGGATTAGCATTTTCATAATATTGTCACATACATATACAAAATGTATATAATTCTAATATAAATTAAAATTAGTTCATGTTGGAGGATGTTTCGTCTAGCTAGTCATGTTAAAATTCAAAGGCTATAGATATCAAACAAGAAACCTGGGTTTTGGTTTCTTCCAAATTAATACAGCCAACTTTTTTGAAAAAAAGCTTTTTTCAAAACTTCTTTAGAGCTATGGTTTAGAGTGTTGTCATTAATACTAATTAGGTATCTGTGAGATATGCAGTTAAAATAGGGATTTAAATAGGATTACTTCAAATGAGAATTAGTCTGAGGAATTGAAATCTATCTTCACACATAAGGATTAGAAATATAACTTTGCATATTCATAATAGAAAAAAATTACTTAGCTGCCAGAATAGTTTTGCATCTCAGAAACTTTCAGTGAAATTCAGTTCCTCATTTCTAATTAATAACAATGAAAAACATGTTCTAATGTTTTCTATTGTGTAAAGTTCAGAGTTATGCAAAATATAAAATAGCATCCACATTCTCTTTAATCATAACATATTGGTATACTGTATTATATTTTGGTTTTATATTCTAAATAAGTTATTGTTTAAAGATGCTTAGAAATAATAATTCTTACTGATTCAGACCAAAAAAAATTTAACAAACCCAGCTTTCTGCTTCTAATTTCCCACACACTTACTATATGTTTTGACCAGTGGTGGGATTCAAAAAATTTTACGACAAGTTCTGTGGGCGTGACTTGGTGGGCATGGCTTGGTGGGCATGGCAGGGGAAGGATACTGCAAAATCTCCATTCCCTCCCCATCCCACTAACCTGCTTACTAGCTCCATTCTCCTGTGCAGGGCAAAAAAAGAAGACCCAGCTAATCAGCTGGGACTCGGGAGGCAAAGAATAGATGGGGGTGACACCAGTCAGAGGTGGTATTTGCCGGTTGTCCGAACTGTTCAAAATTTCCACTACTGATTCTCCAGAACTGGTCAGAACCTGCTGAATACCACCTCTGGTTTTGCCCATGCAGCTTTCAGATTGATATGTTCCCAAATATTTCTCTCAAATATGTCCATAAAATGAATGCAGACTTAAGGTAGAGCATGAACCAGGAATTTTGCAGAAGATTGTTCCATAGGACCTTTATTGCCTTCCTGAAACTTGATGTTTCTAAAGAACTAGATGTGTTCTCTAAGCTACAGAGAAGTAATTCCAATTTATCTAATCTACCAAGGGTCTCTCAGCATTTTGCTCTTTCTTCTTTTCCTTCACCCAACATCTTGAAGCATGTGATTGTCCTTTTCACTTTGGAGCTCCAAGCCATGGGGTCCTGTCCACCATTAAACCATCTTTCCAAACAGCCTCCATGTTTCCAGTGTTTTTTTTCCTACTTGGAACTGAAACCAGAATGATATTCTTTCCATAGGAAGGAAGGAAAGAAGGAAGGAAGGAAGGAAGGAAGGAAGGAAGGAAGGAAGGAAGGAAGGAAGGAAGGAAGGAAGGAAGGAAGGAAGGAAGGAAGGAAATAGTGTTTTCCAGTGCTGGCTTTGGCCTCACCTCCTGCCAACACTAGCCCAGTCAGTAAATATCCAGTAAATAACATTTTCTATATGGAGGAAATAATCTTTTCAAAGGTTAACACAATAGGACTGTTGCTAGGTTGCTAGGCTGTAGACATAGCAACAGCTTAGCATCAGCTGAAACTTTTGCACAGGACTATCAGCAACTAACAGTATGCTTTAAAAAAAAAAAGTCACATATAACTGCCATGCTCCATTATCTCCCCAGTGATGAAGTTTCTAATTACTTCCTTCATTTGGTTTCTTTACTTTTTTTGCATTTTATCCAGCTTCTTTGGTGCAATCAGTTTTTGTTGTTTTTTTTAAATGGTAATTGCATTGTGACCAGGAAATCAGTTGGTAGTTATTTGCTTGGGGAAAAGTTTTGACTTAAAAGAAAATACTTCACTTTGTGAGTTGTCAGATAAGGGTATGTAAGAATGGTTCCTTTTAAAACTTAAAAAAAAACTATTGTCATTCAAAGAAGAAAAATACATACATCATAGCTTTATTCACATCATCAAACTCTCCTTGTTCAGATTATAAAATAATTTATTGTAGTCTGTAGCAACGTAAAAAGAAATAATGCTTATTGGTTTTCTTTTTCAGTAGTATAGCATTTCCTATGTGTTTTCTAATCAGATCTTCTCTTTGTTTCCTTTTCGCCCTACTTTTTTGAATTCACACTTCAGCAGACATAAGCCTTTGGGTGTGGGGGAGAGAAAGGAACCTATGACACTAATCTTATATTTTAGAATTAGCTGGTTATACCAAGAAGCATAGCACACATGGATGAATAATTATAATCAAGCCACTCACTTCAATTTGCTTCAAAATATGCCACTTCAAGCTTTATTACTCACTTCCTATCCTGTTGGAAAATAGTCTAGTTCTGTTTACCTCAAAGCAATTTACAAGAAAATTATGACTTCATTGCTTCCTGATGATATCCGAGAGCCAAACTCAATCCAGCCGATCCCTTGAATCATTTAAAACTGATAATATTACTCTATGATATCAATAATAATTATAAAGTAATAGCAATAATGCATTATTACATGGCTAATTTCTACAAAAGATCAAGGAGAAGGGAAATAAAGATAAAACCTGGCCATGTTTATAAATGGACCATTAAACAAAGAAATGGAAGATTTAGCTTTGGTTGTGCAAGAGTACGCTGTTGAAACAAATGCAATGAAGATCAGAAATGAAAAAAAATCATCGAATTATTCAAAATGCAGATCGTGCAAAGAAGCAGAAAAAACAGTAGATCATATATTCAGCTTGTGCAAGATCGCACAACCTGATTATAAACAGTGACATAACACAGTTGCCAAAATAATTCAGTGGAACATCTGTACAAATTATTATGTGCTGGAATGAAAAATTGGTGAGAACCCAGGGCTGAAAAAGTAGTAAAAAAAATGAGCAGGTTAAAATACAGGTAGTCCTCAAGTTACAACCACAATTGAGCCCAAAATTTATGTTGCTGAGTGAAAAATTTAAGTGACTTTGCCCCATTTTATGACTTTTCTTCCCACAGTTGTTGAATTATTTCAGCTGTTAAGTTAAGCCCATGTCACACTGCACCAACGGATGCAAAGAGGATGTAAAACGGACAAAAAAGCTTGCCATCCGTTTGGAAATGCGATGCATCCCGTTGTTTACTTCACTGCATACGATTTTCAATACTCTCATATTCGTTCCATGCATCCGTCTACTGTGATTTCATCGCACTCAAAAAGTTTTGAGCTGCCACAAAACTTTTTTAGAGCGGAAATGAAAGTATACAACAGCGTCAGTTCTACTCTGCTACAGCATACAGGGACCCACATCCATTATACGTCCGTTGTTCAATCCGTTACGCGTTGCTATATCCGCTAGCCCATCCGCTGCACATCCGTGCAACTCAAATCTGCTCCAGGGAAAACAGACCACAGGGAGAGGCGAAAGGAAGCGGAACGGACACACAGCAATTAGTAGCATGGATGTAAGAAAAGGTGAAGCAGATGCAACTCGGATATAAGCATTAAAATGGAAAAAAACGTTCATTAGGAGGACGTATCTCAGAATATTTAGGAATGTTTGGAGGATGTCTGGAGTAATGATGGACAGGACACCTAGCGGAAAACTGATATTTCTCCTATAAGAAGGGGAGGAAATCACCTGGATCTGCACTATCAGTCAGCAGCCTGGCTGCAAGACCCTCTTTCCAGCCTTCCATCTTGCCTTTCCACAGCAAATTCCATTTCTCTCCACCAGGCATCATCGCACGCTCCTTTTGGTAAGCCGCATACTCATTCAACACCAGACCAAGCCCTCTTCAGGCCTCTTTATCACCTACCTTTTCTAACGGGAAGAAACGGCAGGCGCCAAGGTAAGGGTCTGGGTCCGATGATGGATCGGGAGAAACAGAGGATTTGGCACTCTATGACAAGCTGATGGTGGAGCTGAGGAAACGAAACACTCGCTGCAATTTCCAGAACTTCATGAGGATGCCTCCAGCCATGTTTGACGAAGTTGTGGAGCGGCTGAGACCAAGGTTGACAAGGTGAACACCAACTTCGTCCAGCCTGGACCCTGGACTGAAGGTGGCACTGACTCTGCGCCACCTTGGCCTCCGGGACCATGTACAGAAACATGCAGTACGCCTGGAGGGTGGCCACACAACACCATCCAGCATTGTGGTCAGAGAAGTGGTGCAGGCCAAGCATCGAAGAATACCTGGAGGAGCTCCTCCAGTGTCCACCACTGAAGAAGGCTGGAAGAAAGTTGCAGAAGAGTGGTATCAGAGATGGAACTTCCCCCACACTGCTGGAGCCATAGATGGAAAGCACGTTGGCCTGCAAAGCTCCAGTCAAGTCAGGGTCCACTTATTTCAACTACAAGGGCTTTTCAGCATCATCCTCTTCGCCATGGTCGATGCTGACTACAAGTTCATCTACATCGATGCTTCAGGCAACGGGTCAGCTTCAGATGCCCAGATATACAACGCCCAGTGACCTCAAGGAGCAGCTGGAATGCAACCTCATCATGGGCTTCCCAGATCCAGACCCCCTGCCCAAGACACACAAGATGTGCCCTACTTCATCGTCGGGGGATGACGCCTTTCTCCTCAGAACCTAACCTCATGAAGCCCTACACTTCCAGATCGCCTCACCATGGAAGAGAGGATCTTCAACTAACAAGCTGATCCAGGGCACGACGGCGTGGTGGAGACGCCTTTGTATCCTGGCCAGAGGTTCCAGGTACTTCTCACCACCATAGCAGCATCATCCACGGACCGTGAGGAGCATCGTGGAAGCTTCCTGCATCCTGCACACATCTCATGCCAACCGCTACCTCAGTGTTGCAGAACAGGCTTGTGGACTGTCAACAAGGGAATGGGAACTGGAGCCTGGGTGAATGGAGGCAAGGGAGAAACCTGATCAACACTGTGGATGTACAGTTCTCACGAGCTTCATGTGAAAGGAAGAAGCAGCGCAACCTCCTGAAACACTGGTGCAACTCCCAGCTGGAGCAGTGGAGTGGCAAGACAAGATGGTAGATGCTTAATGGATGCTTCTTCAGCCTGTCTCATAACACTGATGAGATTGGGCCATGTATGTTGAGTGGCCTTACAATGAATAGGGCATTAATAAAGGAGTTTGTGTTTATGTTGAAATGTGTGGATCAATGATTAAATTGTTTATGATAAATAAAGGCCATAGGTGTGGCACCTGGGAGGTTGACCATGCAGTCCCACTATGCTTGCACTGGAGGCTTCATCTATCCCACAACTATTTCTCCATCCACAGCTATTACCCATCCCACAGATATCCCCTGCCCATACCCAACAAGGTATGCCTGTCCATCCATAAGCATGCAAAGGCTCAACCATTTTCTAAAACTTTCCACCAACACTTTATTAATGTAAAAGAAATGACCCAAGTGTGTGAAGCAAAGATAACCTTTATTAATAACAGTTAAGTAAAGTGTAGGAGTTATTTAATAAAGCAAAGCAACCAAGAAAAGTGTCCCAAGCAAAGATAAAGTCACAGGTAACAACTCAGTCTCTGGCAATGTTCCAGTCACTCTGAGGCATGCCCATGGTCTCAGGTGTAAAGGGTCCAGGGCTGTGGAGCTGGCAGTGGCTGGAGTGCTGGTCTGAAGATCCATTGGGGTGCTGGCCCGAGAGGACAACAAGAGATGGTGTGTTCGGAAGCTCTCAGAAAGCTGGCTCAGCCCAGTGAGGTTGAGAGGCCCTTATCCAGGCACCTGGGATGTCAGGCACAGGACCATGACAGATGTTCTGAGGACAGGCTTGGCTGTGGGGTGGAGAAGGAGGAAGTGTAGTGGGAGATTGTCTGTGGTGTGCAGCTGGGCAGGTGACGGTGTCCTGTGGCATGTGAGGAAACACTGTGGACTCAGTGAGCATCTGTTTGTGTCTGAGTGGAATCTGTAGGATCAGTCGGCATCTTGTGGATCTGTGGCATGTGGGTATCGTGTGCATCAGTGGCACCTGTGGCGTGCGAAGGAACCTGTGCCTGGACTGGGAAGGGCTGCCCTCTGTTTGAGGGAAGTCCTGTAGCCGTAAGCCTTGGTAGGTTAGGGGCTGTGGAAGGCCTGAAGGGCTGTGACATCACCTGGGGTGGAGGAGCAGAACCCTGGAAGTTGGGGTGGGAGCAGGTTCGCTGGCCTGGAGGGGGTGCAAGCAGCGCTGTGATCCTCTCCTTCCTCAACCTGGTATGGGGCTCGGGCATGTCCATGAGGGTCTGGTGGGTCCACGTGGTTTTGAGGATGGAAATCTCAAAGTGTACCAGCTGAAGAGGAGATACTGTGGCTGGTCTTGATGGTGTCCCTGATCTCCAGCATGACAGTGTGGCTCTGTCCCCTCGGTCTGCCTCTCTGCCTGCTTTCTGTGGAGGTGGAGCTGAGGTGGGTGTGGTTGGTCCTGGTGGTCGCTGCTTCTTTCTTGCTCCATTGTGTGTGAGAGATCCTCCACTCCTCGGCATAGGGTGTGCAGCTGTCGGGGGTCTCTGTCACCGGGGCACTCTGTGGGACACCTGCCTGGACACGGTCCCGCCTGTTCTCCTGGCCAGAAGAGGACCTGGCTGTCCTGTGGGGCCGGAGAGTGAGGGTAGACAGAGGGGCTGCTCCTCGGTGGCAGACCTCACCCTCCAGGAAGCTGCCTTTGCCATGACATAGGTCTCCCGGTCAGTGGAGCTTAACTCGCAAGACTGGCCAGACTTCTTCAGGTGCAGCTTCCCGTACCATGGTGTTGCATATGCTTCCACCACCCGAGGAGGACAATCTGAAAGTGTAGCCCAGGCTTCTCCGCCTTCCTCTCTCCAAGCCGCCTGCTTTCCACTGGTGTCTGCCGATAGACGCCTGTGGCGCCTTCCTACCACATATACTCATTCTCCCTCAGCCACTTCCAGCACCTCCTCCTCATGCTCCTCTGCGATGGAGTACTGCTTCCTCTCTCCCTTCTCTTCTCCTTCCTTGCCTTCTTCCTCCCTCCTGGCAGGGCCTTCAGCATCAGGATGCTTTTCAAGGGCTTTGGGGCTGGTCCACCACAGCAGCAGCAGGAGAAGCAAGCAGAGAAGCAGCACAGCATGCCGTGTATTTTACAGCAAGCAGGAGACGCACCAGCAAACAGCAGAAGAAGAAGACAGCAAGCACGCAGCAGCAGCAGCAACAGCAGGTCAGCACCAGGGGGTAGGATTGGTGGATATATCCCTGTTGCCCAGTGGCTGGCCAGAAAGATGGCACAGTTTCCTCTTCTTCCCCATGGTCTCTGATGAAGATGTCTCTGGCAGCAGGTCTTTCCTCTGAACGGTGACCTGCTTGCGAGCTGCCTCCTTTTATATCCGTGGGGCTGACGTAATGCATCCTCCCCACATGTGCAGTGATCCATTATGCATCTGCTACGCATCCGCTCTGCATTCGCTACGCATCCACATCATCCGCTCTGCATCCGCTCTGCATCCGCTCTGCATCTGCTTCATCCGCTACGCATCCGCTCTTTCCGCTACATGTCCACTTTGCTATGCTCCCCCAGAAGCCTTGCGGACATGCCATCCGCTTCCATCTGCTTTCATCCACCAGGCTTCCGTGGAGCATCCGTTTTATATCCGCACTACGTCCTCCCCCCATTCGTTCTTTTCCATTCTCTTTATGCAAATTTGGGGCACTTTTGAGAGCAGATAACAATGGATGGAAAATGTGCTCGTCCACTGTGTCCTTTTTACATACGTTTTGCATCCATCGGGCGATGTGACCTAGCCTTTAGTAACATCCTTTCCCTCAGGCTGGGCGTGGAGAGAAGCAGAGGCGCACAAGAGGCAGACGCGCATGCTCAGTCCCTTTCATGAGGCTCGCAGGCCGCCTGCGGAGGGCCGCCCCCTCGTGGTCACGGCCAGCCACGGCAGCTCCCTTTGCGAGCAGAGGCAGGAGAGAGAATTCATTGTTAAGTGAATCTGGATTTCTCATTGATTTTGCTTGTCAGAAGGTCGCAAAAGCTGATCACATGACTCTTGGACAACTGTAGCCATCATAAATTTGAACCGGTTGTCAGGCATCTGAATTTGGACATGTGACCATGGGGATGCTCCAATGGTCGTAACTGTGAAAAACAATCATAATCCACTTTTTTTCAGAGCTGTTGTAATTTTAAATGATCACTAAATGAACTGGGGTAAGTCAAGGACTACCTATACTGACTGATAAAGTATTGGCTCATAACTCACCAGTTATAACTGTAGTTGAAAAGAAGAAAAATGTGGATAATTGATGTGGCAATACCAGGGGATAGTAGAATAGAAGATAAAGACTGGGAGGAGATCACAAAGTGAAAAGATCTGAAAATTGAAATTGAAAGGTTGTGGCTTAAACAATCCATGGTGGTCATAATGTTGATTGGCACATTGGGGTACCATAACTAAGAATCTTGCACGGCACTTAGAAAAATGTGGAAAAAAATTTCCATCCATTAATTGCAAACAGCCAAACTGCTTGGATCCACACATATATTAATTAATACATTACAATATCCTAGATACTCAGGAAGAATTCAGCGTGTATAAAGGCTAACACTAGCTAAAGAACTGGCGACTGTGACTCGATATTGTTGATATGGTAATAATTCCTCCAATATCCTTTCTTCCCACTGTTAATGGTTTCATCAGAAAGAGGAACAATAAGCACAGCTTTCCGCCTTTATCTTTTTCTTCCTCTTATGTTTCTCATGAGAGGTCCTTTTAGGCAGAAATTCAGAACACATTCATCAATTTGACCTGGAATGACCTCAAATGCAGCAAGGTTAAAGAATAAAATAAGTTGAATTGCCATCTAAAGAAAACCCTTCTTTAGAACTCAGAAAATAAAATATTTAACTATATCATTCCCTGTGCAAAAAAGAAAAGAAAAGAAAAAAAACTACATTTTTTTTTCTTGTTACTCCTGCTGTAGCTGTGTTTCTCAACCTTGGCAATTTTAAGATCTGTGGACTTCAACCCCTAGAATTGAATACTGAGGGGGAATTTTGGAAGTTGAAGTCCACGTAATTAAAATTGCCAAAGTTGAGAAACACTGTGGTATAGTATCAACTAACGAGGAAGTTGTAGAAAAGGATAAGGGAGACAGCAAATATATTCTTGGGGCGAGAAGAAAAACAGATTTAAGTAGGCAGGCAGACGGTAGACATTATTTTTCTGGAATGCTCAAGGGTATATACTGCTTCCTACTCATATTCAGCAAGGTGTCAACTTCAATATTCTTAGTTAAACAATAGAAATGGCAACTGTTGAGTTCGCGAAGAATGAGACTCGAGACCAGTGTAACTTCAGCTCTTTATTTAGTTGCTGGATTCTGTCTGAACCAGGAGCCGTGGCAGCCCTTTTTTATAGAGAGGGTGCTCGCGGCTCGCGGCCAATGATGGCTCCTTAATTCTCCCGCCACTGAGGCAGCCAATCATAGGCTAGTTATTTTTGACCAATCACCGTCGAGTAGAACACCAATCAGATTCGAGTATTTGTGGACCAATGGGAATAGAGTATTTGGAGTATGCTAATATGTAACAGCAATGGCATTGTAGAGGAAGATGGGTATTGAAGAGATGTTGCTTGCAATATACCTCATCTTTAGAATGATTTTCCTCTTT
The DNA here is from genome assembly GCA_004320025.1 of Laticauda laticaudata. Lineage (NCBI taxonomy): Eukaryota > Metazoa > Chordata > Lepidosauria > Squamata > Elapidae > Laticauda > Laticauda laticaudata. Next base: position 13,394 of record BHFT01016464.1, read on the forward strand.
CTGAGTTTGACATTGCCAGGCAACACACGACACATTTTGACTTTGTAGAATGAAATGGTTTCCAAATAGGAATCAGTTGGAAAAAACTGTGTTGGAATGGCTTATGAAAATATCTCAGAGTCAAAAATATAACCCTCTTTACACAACTCGCAACCTTTAAAAACAAAAGTAAATTGCAAGGGTAAGAGCTTTTCTTTCTCAATATTTCTTTTTTTTCTCAATAGAAAAAAATAGTCACAGGGCCTTTCTGTGAATTATTCCCATGGGAAAGGGGGGTTAAAGCTTCCAATTTCCCCTGCTAGGTTCTCTTTTCTACAGAGCACAGCACCGGTGTCAAACTCGCGGCATTATGTTGCTGTCACGTGACGTTTCACAATGTTTTTTTCACTTCATGGAGCTAGGGTATGTGTGGCCTGCGTGTGATGTATCTGGTCTGCGGACCACCAGTTTAACACCTGGTATGAGATGGGCTTTAGGCTGACATATAACTTTCCCTTGTTTGATGCACCTTCTTTGAAAGCAGGATTTTGTGTTTTCTTTAAGTTCAAGTAATTTGAAGAAAATCTTTAAGAATATTCCTGGGAGAAGGCTAGATACACAATACTAGCAAGCAACAAAGTCTTTCAAGCTTTTTCATGCATCCATGCATACATACATGCACACCGCCATTTTGCTTTGATGTTACATGCTTGCATCTTCTTTTTCATGCCAAAAAGCACATAAAACTGAAGACAGTGTAGAGTCAGGGCTCCTCTGAGGAGGGAGAAGAGATGAAGGAATCTAAAACCATCAGTTTAACCTGCATTCCTTTTTCAACTCTACCCTCATTTGCTGCAGCAAAACTAAAATGGCAATCCAAGTGATATATATAAGAGTAACAATAGCAGAATTCTATGAATCTTATTATGGGTAACCATGAATGCCAGTCAGATTTCTGGGTTTATAATTTTAATGTATGTAACCATGAGGTGAAGTGTGACAGAAAGTAGCTGAGTTTCTCCAAAATCTAAGCAGTTCTGACATTCTTGGTATTTGGATGGAGACCATGTGAATATGAATGAAGTTGCCAGGAATCACACTCAACTTATCCCAGATGTCAGATTTTTATAAATGTCCTTTCAGTGAGCTGTAACAGCAGTCAATCATGGCATAGAGAACTGTAAAGGTTGGGGTGTCGAAGAAAAAGATTTGCATCAAGCCATACATTTTAGATTTAAGACTTGTGAAAGATGGAAAAGCTATGTTAAATGTGTTCCTCTAACCATTTATAATGAGGCTGGTACTCAACGTATGTATTAATGCTTGTGGTTCCCATTAGTATGTCAGCAGTTCGATCAGAAATATTGCATTTGTCAAGTAACAATGCATGACCAACTACTAGATGAATAAAAAGGAGCCTGTGGTTTTCTCATCTTCTTAAGCCTCTGAAAAGCAGTAGTTTCAAGCAGCTGAGCATTTAGAGTTCAATGCTCTAAAGGCCAATTTTCCCCAAATCCTAATTTACAGCAAAGTAGAAACATCACTCCAGGATATAGAGGGTTGCATATGCAAAAGGGTAGGATTACAAAACATACACACTACACATATGTATGTAAATAAAATAGAATAGAATTCTTTATTGGCCAAGTGTAATTGGACACACAAGGAATTTGTCCTGGTGCAAATGCTCTCAGTGTACATAAAAGAAAAAATACATTCATCAAGAGTCAAGAATCATAAGGTATCAAAGAATCAAATAGATATTGAACTTCTTATCGTAGAGCCAGTCCATATATGATGGTACATTAGCATGGACTGGCACCAAGTTTATGTTGTTTTTAATATTTTATGTCTTAACTGGGGGTGCTTTATAGTTTTTAAAATGAAGTTGTATTTCTTTTTAATCCTTGATTGGGCAGTCACCCAGGATTGACTGAAAGATAGGTAGCTGTCAAGATTGAAAAATACTGTCTTAGATCATTGCAAGGTTGCAAGGCTCTGTTTCATTATTAGTTCTGCTGTCCTATCAGAAGGTCAGAAGTCAAAACTGCAGGAGTGGCCTTCACTTCCTTCTCAGTTTTGTAGATCACATCTTTAACATTTCTCTAGGCGACTCTCAAATTCTTAGAAATACTGTTGTATTATATCTTCAGAAACACCCACAGTCCTCCAAATTTTGTGAATTTTCCTTAGCCACTGTCCTGTATCAATCATCCCTCTTTAAAACAATCCTGCCTGCATCAAAAAGACTGTATCTTAAACACATCATTATTATAATATTTTATACCTCATATAAATATAAAAATAGCAAATATAGTTAATACTCTTGCCTCCTATTTTCCCCACAACAACCATGATCTTGTGTAAGGTGGTTGGGCTGATAGAGACACACGAGGCCAAGTGGGCCGAAGTCCTCCAGCAGGCTGTCATGCCGAACGGAGGCCTAGAAGTCACTGTCTCATACTTTCTAGCCAGCACCTTAATTGCCTCTCTTCCATTATTATATACTATACCCAGCTATTGCCATCATGTTTTTAAGATAAAATATGTCTCAAAGTTAACATCTAAAAAGCTTACAATCCAAGCATAATTTGTAATAATTTGCTGTGCTTTAAATGTGCAGTTTTGTGTAATGCTTAAGGTACTAGTTCGAAAGTAGGAGACAGTGAGTTCTAGCCCCACCGGAGGCCCGGTCCCACTGCACTAATGGATGCAAAGAGGATGTAAAACGTTAAAAAAAGCCTGCCATCCATTGGAAAACGCTATGTATCCGTTGTGTACCCATTGCATACGTGTTTCATATGCTCTATCCGTCGACCATCCGTCCACTGCGATTTCATCCATGCAAGAAGTTTTGAGCTGCACAAAACTTTGTGAACGGTGTATGAATCTTCGCCGTGTACAATGTAAATGCACGACATATGAGCAACAAACTTTCTATGTTCCATTATCTATACCGTTAAACGTCCACTGTATCCTCTCTACATCCTCTGGGCATCCTCGCAACTCACATCCACTGCAGCTGAAAGTGGGAAAGAGGGAGGAAAGAAAAGTACATGGAACGTCTATACATCGTTAGTAGCACAGAAATAGAAAGGATGCACAGTGAACAGTTTGCATCTGATATACATCCACGCCGGCATCCCCTTCTTTCCTTTAGGCGTACGTGCATGCATCCGCTTCATCCGCTATGCGTCCGCTTCACAATTATCCCCGCGAACCCCTTCGAGAGGTGTCATCCGCTTCCATCCACTTTCATCACTAGGCTTCCTATGAACATCTGTTTAACATCCTCGCTACATACTACCCACGTCCGTTCTTTTCCGTTCTTTTCTGTTCTGTTTATGCAAAATTTTCACCACTTTTTTTTGGAGCGGATGACAATGGATGGAGCCACCCCCGGAATTTTGCTCATCCGCTGTGTCCTTTATGCATATGTTTTGCATCCATCAGCCAGTGGGACCGGGCCTTAATAGGCATGAAAGCCAGCTGAGGCCCAGATTGTCTCTGTCAGCCCAACCCACCTCACATGGTTGTCATTGTGGGGAAAATGGGCGGAAGAAGAAACATTATTTATAAAACAAATAATAACAATATAATATTATTTATAAAAATAATAAAAGCAGGATACAAAGGTACTAAAAATAAATATGTAAATGTGCAATGCATAATATTTATGCTGTGCCAGATTTCTGGGAGAAACTGTCATGTCCTAGTATGCAGAGAAGAACTAAATTCTTCAGCTGCATCTGTAGAGTCCTTGTTCCTAAAATAATATTCAATATCTTCATGGAGTTTATCTAATATAGCTTTCCCAGACTTAGCACTTCTGTGGACTTTTGAAATATAACTCCCTTTTCCCACAACCAATGTATTATTTGATTGTGCTGTGAGGGAATGCCACGAACTCTAGTTCAAGATACCTGAAAGCCACTGGTTGAAGAAGGAGACCTAATCCTAGTACAGGGGTATCAAACTCCAGGCCCAGGGGCAGGATCCAGTGCATGGGATGCTTAGATATGGCCCCTGGAGCCACCTGGAAACAATGAACAGCCTGCGGTGCCTCTGCCAGCAAAAACAGAGCTCTGGAGGGCTTCCCAAGCTCCGTTTTCGCTGGCAGAGGGCTGCAGGAGGATCCTTCCAACCCTGCCTGGGCCACCACAGATGCCCCCAACATGAGTGACATTGAGCTGGCCATGCCTACCCTGGCCATGCCCACCATGGCCCTCCCAAAGTCATACACAACCCTGATGCAGACCTCAATGAAATTGAGCTTGACACCCCTGTCCTAGTACAACTAGCCATAAGGTTTTATATTCAATCAGCTATTGCAACAGGTGTAGATTTGAAACGGGGCAAGTCAAAGAAGAAACCATGGTCTTGATTAATTGTTCTTCCTGTTAGTAAATGTAAATTCAAAACTCACTACGGAAAAAGAGCAGACATTACTTTAGAACTAGTCAAGATAACACAATTCACATTCCACTCTATAAAGCCTGACAAGAAGATTTATGTAAGCAGTTATAAATGTAGTGCTCTGAAGCAAACAGTTTTCTTACAAAAAAGAGCTGATAAGAGCTAACATTCTGGTGATGAGTTTGAGATAGAATAGTTCAAAAAAGCAGGAGGATGGGCAGAGATAGTGCATTTCTCTACATCAAGAGAGGAGGCATGTTAGATCTGTTGTTGAAGCAGGAAATAAAGCTGAAACCTGGTCTCAGAAGAAAGCAGGATATGGACATTGTCACCTGCAGAAAAACATATGGCTCCATTGGGAGGGAGACATGAAAAGGTGTTCACTCAGGGGTGGGATTCAAATTTTTTAACAACCGGTTCTGTGGGCATGGCTTAGTTGGTGGGCGTGGCTTGGTGGTCATGCGACTGGGTGGACGTGGGTTGGTGGTCATGTTATTGGCTGGGCATGGCCAACTCAATATCACTCACTTGAGGAATGCATCTCCTCGCCTGGCCTCTCATGACTGTGGGGATGCTGCAACAGTTGTAAGTGTAAAAAATGATCATAAGTCACTTTTTTCAGTGCCATTGTAACTTTGAATGGTCACTCCACACAAGCAAACTACCAGCAAAGGAGGGGGGGAAACTCCAGAGAAGTTCCAGAGACAGGAAGTCCAGTCCTGCCAAGAAATGTAATAAGGGTTAACGGAGAGGCAGTTTCTGTAAGCAACACCAGAATGTTTCCTTCCTGCCTTCCTTACAGGATTAGGCCAGTAATTTCTTCTAACAACCGGTTCTCTGAACTGCTTAGAATGTTAACAACCGGTTCTAGCAAATAGGTGCAAACTGGTAGAATCCCACCCCTGTGTTTACTGTATAGGTATGTGTATCATATAAATCATACAAATACATATATAAGAGCCAGTTTGGTGCAGCAGTTGAGGCAATATGAGTTCTAGTTCCATCAGTTAGGCAACCAGTTACTCCCTCTCAGCCCTAGGAAGAAAGGCTAAACTACTTTCAAAATCTTTCCAAGAAAAACTTCTGGGATTAATTTTAGCAGCCACCAGTCCAGTACTCAAGACAGACCCAAAGACACACACATACATACATAAAAATGTATGCATGAGACAGTGTACATGATAAATCTTACTTCACAGAAATGGCATCGGTCTTCAGTTCTGCTATCTGAACCCTGAGTAAGCACCACAACAATTGAAATTTCTCACTGCTCAGAACTGTGCTTGGTCTTTTATTATAAACTAGCCCATCTTTCTGTTTGGCAGGTAAACAACAGCTTAGCAAATTATAGCTTCACTGTCTGCTGGTTAAGATCAAATACGTGGTGCTAAATAAATCTGATTGGTCTTTTCTCCTCCATATAGTTTGAAATGACAATGGCAAGATAGTACATTGATACCATCCATAGACTAGATAGATAAGCTAGATGGAAATCTGCACCGCACGCACTTTGCTTTTTGTGTAATAAATGTCATCTGTCAGACAAAGAATGTATGATCATATTTTAGCAACAATGGGAACATCTTTCAAAACTGGAGCATTGTGAAAGACAAACAGATCAAGTGTCGAGAAGGTGGCAGTTCTATTATCATAATTACTGCCCAAAAATGCTAGCCAGTTTCTAAAATCCCAAGGAATACAGGGAACCTCAATTTACAATCACAGTTAAGCCCAAAATTTCCACTGCTCTGCAAGACAGTTGTTAAGTGAGTTTTGCCCCCATTTTCTGATCTTTCCTGCCATAGTTGTTAAGTGAATTCCTGCAGTTCTTAAGTTAGCATGGCTGTTAACTAAATATAGTTTCCTCATTGATTTTGCTTGTCAGAAGGTTGAAAAAGGTGATCCCACGAGCTGGGACACTGCTAACATTATCAATACATGCCAGTCCGCATTTTGATTACATGACCACTGGGATGCTATAATGGTCATAGGTGTGAAACTGGTCATAAGTCACCTTTTTCAGTGCTTTTGTAATTTTGAACCGTCACCAGTGGTGGGCTGTTGGGGGTTTACAGGGGTTCAGGAGAGCCCCTAGCTAAGATTCTGTGTAGTTTGGAGAACCCCCCAATCCCAATCCTGGCTGGCCCCACCCACCTCACCCTGCCCCTCTCATGAGTCCCCACATGACCCATTTGGGATGCAGGTAAGTGCAGGGCACACACGGAGGCTTGAGGAGGGTGAAAAACAGGCCTTCTGAAATTCAGGAAGGCTGGAAATGGGCCTGTTTTCAGCTTCCAGAGAGACTTTGGTGAAGGCCATTTTCATCCTCCTGGAGGCTCAAGGAAAGCCTCCAGAGCCCAGGCAGGGCAAAAATGTCCCCCTCCCAGTGGTGCAGGAGGCTGATTAGGCCATGCCCACCATGGCCACACCGACCCAGCAACTGGGCAGATAACCCTTTGCTAACACTTTTGAAGCCCACCCCTGACCATCACAAAATAAATGGTTGCAAGTTGAAGATTATCTATACAGCACTGAAACCCTACACATCAAATAGAAGGGATGTGATTGTGACAATACAAAGCCAAACATTTTACTAAGCAAATGATCTGGGATATATAAAATAAAGGATTACTGTAGATCCTGTTTATATTTTATTTAAACAGGAGCTTGATCTAATGTTTGAGCTTAGAAAATGTACTATCTACTAATTCCATGCATTCAAGCTAGAAGAAACAGAGGATATTATTAATCATGTTACATTTAGACAGGAGATCCCTAAGTTTAAACCCTACTGGGCCTATTCAGGTCTTTTGGGCAATTTTCAAGTCTCTTGTTGGGTTTATGTGAAAATAAGAACTAAATGATATGGGCAACATATCAATTGAGCATTAAAAGAAAGGACTAGGACCCTCCGATGTATTCCAGAGGATTATTAGGTTTCAATTCATATTTCTTAAAACCAAACATTTAAAGGCTGTCTTTAAGTAGGAGGCAACTTTCAACACATAAAATGCATTGTGAGCCATGAGTTCAAAGTATCATAAATTTTCACTAGGAAAACTTTTCTATGTGTGCTAGCTTATCAACCCCATTATCCATCAAATTTTCATTATTTCCCCAGAATTCATTAGATGTAGACAATTACTTTAGGAAGAAAAAAAAGATGAACATTATCCAGACACAATCTGTCTCAGGTACCAAGATCTGCATTATTACACCAGAGACTGCGTCACAGTCTGTTTCTATTCCCTAGGAATAAGTGTTCTATTAACTTTATTTCCAAACTTAATTACTATGTGAGGGAAATGTGTGATAAAGTATAGTACTAATATATGATATCTGAATATGAATGTATCATTTATGGACTGTAAAAATGTGAAATGGAGCAGATGCAGAGTACACAATTTCATGAGTTCTTTGAGGAGATAGTACAGAAAAGACAATAAAGTTTATTTTTCTTGATTCACATGGAGATTTATTTCACAGGCTCTTCAAGCTTTTTAAGTGTCCAAGCTACCCATAAACACAACCTGTATTTGCAGCTATAGTTTTGCAAGAACTTGCAGAGAGTAGAGATAAAAGCCATCCTTGACAGGTATAAATTAGAATTGGCTGAAGGTGATTACATAAGTCTGTTCTAGTTTAAGTAGTGGACCTTGCTTAAAAGTAGCATGCTGGATATGAGAATGCTAGGAAGCATGTTTTTTGCAATCATCTCCAAGAAACCTTCTACCAAATATAGACATTGATTATTTCATAAACACAGCCCAGTTATTTGCCATATGATCAGAAAAGTAAACAAATGGAGAAGGAAAACTGTGAAGTGCATTTTAATTGATTTGGTTGAGCAGTGTGTAATAGGAATGACACTGGGAGGCAGGAGAAAGAGACTGGACAATTGTCATGGAAAAAAGTATCTCAGCCCACAAAAGCGAGGAGGGAAAGGCAAATATGTCAGAAGACCCTTCATAGTTTTCAAAATAAGAAAAAGAGAGAAAGGGAGGGGAGGGGAGAGGAGAGGAGAGGAGAAATACCTCAGTCTCAGTGGTGGGGTCAATTTTTTTAACTATCAGTTCTGTGGGCGTAGCAGGGGAAGGATACTGTAAAATCTCCAGTCAGAGGTGATATTATCAAAATGTCCACTCCTGGTTCTCCAGAACTGGTCAGAACCTGCTGAATACCACCACCTCTGCTCAATCTTGCAAGATTCTTTTACTGTAACCTTACAATACTGTTCTGTATAAAATAGTTTACTCCAAATCCTCGATTGTGATTGGCTAGAAAAGCCAGCATAGGGATTGGTTCACTAGGAACCAATCCAAAAGAGCTGCCAAAAGGCGGCAAAACCAAGTAACCATCATTGGCTACAAGCCGGCAGGCAAGCCGTATATAAAGGCTGCCGCGGCAAGAGCCAAACTGTTCCGTTTTCACTTAACTGTTGAAATAAAGACTTTTACTGTTGGAACCCAGTCTACCTCGCGTTTTTCCGGACGGAACAAATACAGGAAGAATTAGTAGTTGTGGTTCGAGCTTCTTGTTTGGCCTACTTCAAAGGGCAGACAAAGACCAAGAGCATATTTCTTTTCAAATGAAATATTTGAGTTACTAAAATACAAGGGTGAATAAAATAGAAGGTGCTTTTATTTCTGTTGGAGATAAATTTTGTCTTTGGCCTGGACTAGCTGAGATTATTATTTTAGAAGACACTTTCCATTTGTTATACTTTGCCTGCAGAAACTCTTATTGGAGTGACTGAAATATTTATTTGGAAAATAGCAATAGCACTTAGACTTATATAGTGCTTTATAGTATTTTACAGCCCTCTTAAGCGGTTTACAGGGTCACCATATTGCCCCAAACAATCCTCAGAAGGATGGAAGGCTGTATCAACATTGAGTCTGGTGAGATTCGAACAAATGGCAGGCAGCAATTGCAGCAGAAGTAGCCTGCAGTACTGCAATCTAACCCCTGCACCACTACGGCTCAGTTATATGTAACAGTTATATGTTGACCCATACCAATATGAAATAGTTTTATTTCAATGGGACCAAAGTATTCACTGTCAAAGGCTTAAAGCTTATGTAATATCCTCTATAAATATTTCCTCTGTAGTACCTTGGGGATTGCTGTGAAGTTTCCTAACGATGGGCTCTAGCACGAGTCTGAAAGCTTGGAAGACTAAACCCCTGGTTCCGGAGATTGACCCAGATTGGATCCTGCAACATTATCCTGGGACACATACTGTATGAATATTTGTAAATGTATTCATTTCTTTAAAATGTTCAAAATAAAAATTCATTTGTTAAGTTTTGAAGTCTTTATCATTATTTTACATTTTTAATAGCTCTTTGTTCTCATCTTCAAGACAGTTTTCCTTTCTTGAAATGAGTACACAAATTTATACATCAGTTTTTTCCTAATGTACAATATGAACTTCTATTCATATGAAGCAAATGTCTTACATTTAATTTTTAATATGGAAAAATATATTGTTAGGGATAGTGTTGAGTTTTTTTTTTTTAATTTTATTTAGATAATAAAGTTGAACATTCTTTAAAAATCTGAAACCTTCCAAAAAAAGGAAGATTACTGTGTTTGAGCCCAAGAATTATCCTTTGCAGAACAACATTATGAAAAACTTGGACAACTCTGTTGTTGTTTCATTATTTTTTAAAATGCATTCTCATTGGCGGCAGCAGTCTATAGCAGTAATGTTATAGTAAATACACAAGTATAATATGGTCTAGCTCTAAATAAATGGTTACCATCCTTTTTTTTTTTTAAAATCCAATGTTCCTTCTGAAGCCAAGTGACAAGAATATAGCAATCGCACTTAGATTTATATACTGCTTCACAATGCTTTACAGCTCTCTCTAAGCAGTTTACAGAGTCAGCATATTGCTCACAACAATCTGGGTCTTCATTTTATCGACCTTGGAAGGATGGAAGGCTGAGTGAGAATTAAACTGCTGCAGTCAGCAGAATTAGCCTGCAATTAGCCTGCATTCTAACCACTGCGCCACCACAGGTCTTCAAGGCTTCTTCAGTGGATTTAAGGAATAACTGATTCTTTAATGTTCCACTTTTCCAGACATAGTCCATTTGAGACTTCCTTATCTCTGAAATATGGACAGTCACTTCAAAGCTACTGCAACTGGACCATACAGAGCATAACAAATATCTTGCTCTCAGGGATATGGGAGAAAGTTCTGTACTCACTAAGTCCATGAAGAAGGCATTTTCCATTTGTTATTCTTTTATACAGGTGGTGGGCATGCATAGCTCTATTTGCACGAGCAACATGCACATGTGCCCACCACTCATTCAAATGGAGTGTGTCTTGCCTCTGCTTGCAAAAGTGGAGATATGCATGCACGTTCATGCATTTGCATGCCTTTTCCGCGGCCCAGAGGTTCAGGACCCCAGTATTATGCTACTATATTGTCTTATCATTTGTGGTTCAGACCTTAGATGAGAACCCTGGATTTCTGGAATCCTGCTCACATTTCTGTGTAGATAACATTAAACTAAGTGAAACAATTGCAATTATCTATCTTCATTATGGTCTAATATAAATGCATGCATTGGTTAACATTATTTACATCAATTTGCTGTAATATAAGCTTGGACTGTTATTTTATTGCTCAATGAATCTGCTTAGTTATGTATTTAGCTTTTCTCTCGAAACTGAGCAGTTGTAATAAATGTTGCCTGATAAACAAATATAATGGCAATGAAGAAATGAGAAACATAATGTATACTACATGGTTCAGCAACCTTAATGCTAGGTTTACATATTTTCCTGCAGAATCTCTATGTAGAACAGAAATGGGGAAAGCCTTGATGGAGTCAAGGCCAGCAGCCTTTTATACCTTCTCACCTAAGGAAGTGCCTACATTTGCTGTTATTATTTCCCTCTAGCAGAAAACAAAGGGGAACCCAGAAAAAGAGCACTTGGGAATCACATTTGTTGACTTGGTAACTAGGCAAAAGTGTGATCCTTTGATAACTTTAGCTGTTCAGCTTCAAAACAGAGTTCAGTGGCAAATGAACTGAATGAAACAACAAAAAAAGCAGTGGTCCTTTTAGTCTCTGAGCACGGTTGTTTTCTTGCAGATGTTTCATTACCCAACTAGGTAACATCATCAGTGCTAGAAGGGAACAGTGCTCTCTGTTTATATACAAGTAGCTTGCCCTGTCAGTGTTGGTGAGAATCTTGATATTCCTTGATTAAGGTATTGACACAAACTTCTAAAAATCTTAACAATTTGAATTTCTGTGCTACAACTGGAATTTCATGAAATTTAAAGATTGTGCTATCAGATATTTACACCACATGGAGATACAGTGTACAAGAACTGCTCACGAACAGGTTTTTTGTTCATATCTTCAAAGTTAACATAGGAATAGATCCTTCCAACCAAGACCCAGCCTGGCTCTGCCATTATAAATAATCCTATTCACAAATGTTTACTTCTTATTTGTATTTCTGTGATTAGCAACACTTAAGAGGGATTTACAGATTAACCTATGTACAGTGATGGGATTCAAAAAATTTCACTATCGGTTCTGTGGATATAGCTTGGTGGACACGGTGTGGCTTGGTGAGTGTGGCTTGGGGGCCGTGGTATCAGAATTCCAGCAATCACCCTGATTAAATCATGATTCTCAAGCCAAACTTCAAACAATTTCAAAGGATTTATTAGAAGCAACATACTGGCACTGCCTTGTATGAAGCCAACTCTGGTATACATAATTTATAGTCACCTGTGACCCTGTTTCCCCCCTCCTCCCTGGGTGTCTCACAAACCAGATTCTCCAATTGAGCATGTTCAAGGGCTGTGTGTCATCATTCACGTTCTCCAATTAAATATATTTGCAGGCAAAAGCTCTGGTATTTTACTTACAATCTTTTAAAGATAAGAGTTGGAATGTACTTTCATTTTCAAACTGCTGCACTGCTCTTCCTTCCTCCCCCCCACCTTTTTTTGTTTTTTTATGGCAACTATTAAAACAAGGCATAGGAATGTTTTATGAGTTGACATGTGACGGGGGAAGGTTACTGCAAAATCCTATTCCCTCCCCACCCCACTAACCTGCTTTCCAGCTCCGTTCTCCTGTGCAGGGCAACAAAAGACAACCCAGCTGATCAGTTGGGACTCGTGAGGCAGAGAATAGATGGGGGCGGGGCCAGACAGAGGTGGTATTTGCCGGTTCTCTGAACTACTCAAAATTTCCACTACCAGTTCTCCAGAACTGGTCAGAACCTGCTGAAGACCACATCTGCCTATGTATCAACAGTCATGGCAGTCTTTATGCAATGAATGTACACTCCTGCATATCAGGTGTTTATTTAGCTTCTGACTTTTAATTTTGAAAAATAAAGTACCATGTGGGATCAGAAATCCTTCCTGATCTTCATAAGTATTCTTAGTAAATGTAAATGGGGGATGGCTTTCTCCTTGGTTTCAAACAGGGATGGGATTCTACTGGTTCCGTTCAGCTCTGCAGAACTGGTAGCTCTGAAGAGCAGCAGACACCAAACCGGTTCTGTGTCTGCTGTTGTTTTGGCCCACCCGCCCACCCACGCTCTTACCTGACCTTTATTTCCTGCTTTTTCAACCTCAGCTGCCATGCGAGGCACAGCTGTGGTTGAAAAAACAGAAAAAAAGTGCTTTTTCAAATGCTGCTGCCCTGCATGCAACTGCTGTTCAGCTATCCAGGCAGCAAGCTGACGATGACTTATACACGCACACAGTGTGCAGGGAAGCACATCATAAGTCACTGAACCAGTAGTTAACCCTGTCGGATCTCACCCCTGGTTTCAAAATATACCTGCAGTTCCAGGGGAAAAAGAAAAAAAAAGAAATATAGGATAGTAAGGAGCATCCTGAGGAATTCTAGAAGCTTTTCAGGAAGAAAAGAAAATATGCTTTGGGCTGCCACTCCTTAAAATATGGTATATATTTTTTTGCATTTTAGCTGTATTGTGTGTGTGGTGGGTGTTTTGCCTAAGTACAGTTTTTTCCCCCGACCATTTCAAGTTTATTTTCTATCAAATTTCATTTAAGACATACCATTGGTCTTATCTTTCTAGATACTGAGCCACATATTCAGAATCTGACTTTCCAGCAGAAGGTTCATATGCAACCCACCTAGATTACTTTCTTTACTTCAAATAAGAATAAGGACCACAAGTCCTGACTCAATGGTGGGATTCAATTTTTTTTTCCAAAAAGTGTTTTTATTTTTTAGTTTTTACACATCTCTTTATGTGAGCAATATGATTCCAGATTATAACACTTTTACATAAACATACTTTCATTTCCATCAATCTTATATATCATCTCGTCATTATCCATTTCGCTTATCTTTAAATAAATTTCCATTTTATATTTCAATTCATTAATTCAATATCAATATCATTTCATCCAAACATAGATTCCCACTTCTTTATTCCCTATTATTTCCATTTTTAGCTTACCACCTATTTTATTTTACATTAATTTTCCTTAAACCAATCATATAATAATAAACAATTTAAAGAAAAGCAAGAATAAAGCAAAACCAATATATTTAGGATCCATGTGGTATATCCCCTCAATCTATCTAACTTAATAATTCATTCCCCAACTTTAAGCATGTTAACATTAAGTAATCAACTGTATATTTTGAGACATACATATTTTAAGGTATCCCCCCTTAAATTGCTAGAATAACTTCCTAATATATCTCATTTCATCTTAACTTTTCTTTGAGTCCTTAATGGTCATATTTTTCCTTTTCTCTTAGCCAAAATTTACATATTTTAATACATTTCACTTTTCTTATAATCATTAATAATAATATTTTTTATTCCTTACCACTTATCCAAAGTTAGTCTATATATTTTAATATATTTCCATTCCCCTGTTTTATTCCTGTAATACAAGGGTTCCGAACAGCATAATTCATAAACAGTCATTTCTTAAGTTTTTGCGGGTACTTACACGTATGGTACTCAGCTTTGTTCAGGTATTTTTCCATGTCATTATAGTTGTGCTTTTAAAGTTGTAGCAATGTTTCGGCAGAATCTCATCGGCCATCATCAAGTTTCTGTGTTGTGTTCATCTGTGAGTCAAACTTTCACAGCTTTTTCTGTTTTAAATTTGGGGCTAGCCTTCTGCTGTGCCAGAATGGTTTTCTCTTCATCCTCATTGGTTGGGAGTCTTGGTCCATGTTTATTGGTCTTGGAGTTTGCTGTGTTCTGCTTGATTGGTGTTTCTAATATCT
>BHFT01016465.1:0-10120 GCA_004320025.1 Laticauda laticaudata
CAACGGATGGCAAGCTTTTTTGTCTGTTTTACATCCTCTTTGCATCCGTTGGTGCAGTGTGACATGGGCTTTACATCTGAGTAAGTTGCAAATTTACAAAATGGTTACTGTTGTTACATTATTGTACATGGAACTGGTAACAAAATGCACTCAGTTTTCAAAGTAGTAAAACTAGAAGAAATATAATATTGTTTTGGGATGTAGAACACAAAACAAGTCAACAATGAAATCTGAGTGGCTTTTAAGGCTATCAGCCCAGGAAAATAAGAATAAATGTTTACACAAAGACCACAATGTGGTAGTTCCCTAAACAAGTCTCTTAACTGTCTGTGGATTAAGAGAAGTTTGACCACTGTATATGTTCTGCTTTCAGACAGATATAAATCAAGAGGCAGGAGTGGTGAAAAGACCCTCTGATGGAAAACAAACCATTTCCCTCAGCTGCAGAAATGCTACTGATGTTCCTCTTGGCAGATCAATGTTGGTAACACTGCATTTCAGAAAATGATGGCTTTTCTTTTATAGGTGTATGGTGCTGGAAAACTGAAGAACCATTGAATTGGATTGGTTAATATTGTTAGCTTCCACTGAGGGACTAAGAAAAATGTTTGAAGGGACTCTGAGTTGATCAAAGTACAAAGTCAGACTTTTGACCTTTGATTCAGGAGTCTGCTGACTTCACAAAACAAATTGAGAAAACAAATTCAAAAGCAAGTAATTTGGCCAAGAATATGTATTTAAGCATCAATTGCAAAAACATATATTTGTCCCCGATTTGAGGGAATATCAGCATACCTTGAAGAGAATACCAAAGTATCGATTGTGTCAGAAAACTGGAAGGAAAAGCTGGAATTTAAGCCCCTGTCACACTGCACCAACGGATGGAAAGAGGATGTAAAACGGTGAAAAACACTTATTATCCGTTGGTTAACGCAATGCTTCCGTTCTGAACTCACTGCCTCAGTTTTGCTTCCTCTCTATCCGTCCAGCATCCGTCTATTGACGTTTCATCTGCTCAGAGGGTTTTGAGCTGCTCCTGTTTGCATGAAAAATGTATCCAATGACGTCTTCTAATTCTGCGATGACCGGTAGGCATCCGCTAGGCATCCGTTCTGCATACTGTTAGCGCATTGGATTCGTGCCGGCTGATAGCAGATCCGCGTATGCAATGTTACTGAATACTAATACTGCTCGTACGACGTACGCCAATCGCCTCCGCAGACTCGATCGCTCCATGGCAGCGTAAATATGAGGAGAGTGGAAACGGAACGCGGAACGGCATCATAACAATCAAACTGATGGAGGTGAAAGCGGATGCAGCTCACAAAAGCACTTAAACAGAAAAACAGTCTCGCAGAGGGGACCTATCTCAGGATATGAAGGATGTCTAGAGGATGCCTAGAGGATGCAAACGGGACACATACGTGCGAACCTATACTGCCTATAAAAGGGGGAGCAACTCATCTGGATCTCACTTTCAGACCCAGCAGCCCAGCTGTGCAGACCTCCTGCAGCCTTCATACTTCACTCTTCCTCTTCCACAGCATCAATCGAATGTCCACCATGGATCGTAACAAAGTCCTTTTGGTCAGCCACCCATCATTCTGGCACAGTGCGAAAGCCATCTACAGGCACTGTGAACTCTATACGGGACAGACCAAAAGAGGCGGCCCAACGAAAGCGTCTGGGCTCCGAAGATGGATCGGGAGACAGCAGCCAGAGTAGGACCTGTACACAAGCAATTGTGGGGCTCAGGAATGAAGACACTCGGTGCTTCCATTATATTATATTTCTTCATGAGGATGCACCGAGCCATGTTTGACGAAGTGTGAGAGCAGCGCCGGGCTGACGAACCGGCAGGTTGACCAAGGCAAAACCACTGATTTTTCCCGACGGCCCAGCCTGGAACCGTGCGGCTGAAGGTGGCACTCACTCTGCGCCAGCCCGGTATACTCAAGGGAGCAATGCCCACCTCACGTTGGCTGGAGTGTTGCCACACATTCGATCCCATCAGCATTGTGGTCAGAGAAGTGGTGCAGGCCATCATCGAAGAATACATGAGGAGCTCCTCGCAGTACCCCCAGCCAACTGAAGAAGGATGGAAGAAGTGGCCAGCGAGCAGTGGTATCAGATAAGAGGTGGAACTTCCCCACACATCTAACCGACCGTTGGAAGCTATAGATGAGGAAGCACGTGGCCTGCAAAGCGCCAGCCAAGTCGGGGTCCACTTATTTCAAGCTACCAAAGGGCTTCTTACAAGCAATCGTCCCTCTTCGCGCATGGTCGATGCCTGACTACAAGTTCATGAAAATCGATGCTCAGGCAAGCGGCTCATCTCAGATGCCCAGGGTATTACAACGCCAGTGACGCTCAAGGAGGGGCCTGGAACGCAATCTCATCGTGGGGCTTTCCCAGATTCCAGACCCACTGCCCAACAACACGCGAAGATTGCCCTACTTCAATTGTGGGGGATGACACCTTCTCCTCAGAACCTACCTCATGAAGCCCTACACTCCAGACCCTCACGCCGTGAAAGAGAGGAATCTTTAACTACAAGGTGTCCAGGGCACAAGGCGGGTGTGACGAACGCCTTTGGCATGCCTGGCCAACAGGTTTCCAGTAACTTACTCACCACCATCAGCATCACCAACAGACCGTGAGGAGGATCAGTGGAAGCTGGCTGCATGCCTGCACAATCTCATGCGCACACTGCTACCGCCAGTCTTGCAGAACAGGCTTGTGGACCCGGAAGGCAATGGGGAAATGGAGATGGGGAATGGAGGCAAGGGCAAAACCTGATAGATACTCAGGATGTGCAAGGCACCAACAGACCTCATGTGAAGGGAAGAAGCAGCGCACCTCTGAACAACTGTGCAACTCCCAGCTGGAGCGGTGGAGTGGCATAAGACAGGAATGATAGATACTTAATGGATGCTTCCTTAGGCCTGTCTCATCACACCTGATGAGATTGGGCCATGTATGTTGGGTGGGCGCTAAAATGAACAGGTGGCGTTAAATAAAGAGTTGTGTTTATGTTGACATGTGTGGATGATTATACATTAAATTGTTGATAATAAAGGGATAGGTGTGGCAGCCTGGGAGGGTGGAACCATTACAGCCCCACTATGCTTGCACTGGAGGTTTAATCTATCCAGCAGCTATCTACCCACCCAAAGATATCCCTGCTCATTCGGCACAGGTATCCCTGCTCATGCCCACAGCTTATCTTAATCCATCCGCATACACAGATATCTAAACGCCATCCCACAGGTAATCCTGCCCATCCACTGCTATCATAACCCATCCCACAGATATCGCTAACCTATCCCAAAGGTATCCCTGCTACCCCACCTGCTACTTTAAAACCCACTCCCACAAGCATGGCAAAGGCTTTAAACCATTTCTCAAAATTTCGCACCAGACTTTATAAAAAAAAGAACAATGAAGCAAGTGTGTGAATCAAAGAATAGACTTTTTTTAACAACAAGCTGTAAAAGAAAAAATGACCAAGTCAAGTGTCCCAAATAAAGTCCACAGGTAGCCAGCCCAGCCAGTCTCTGGCATCCTCTTGGTCACTCGGAGGTGTGCCCAGTCTCAGGGGTGAAGGGTCCAGTACTGTGGAGGTGGCTGGTGCTGGAGTGCTTTGGTCTGAAGCCCCACTGGGGTTTGCTGGCGCCCGAGAGGACAACAGGTGAAGGTGGTTGTTGAGAAAGCTCTGCGGACAGCTGGCCTCAGAACCCGTAGATGTTGAGAGCTCCTTCCTCCAATGCCCATGGGGTGTCAGCCCCAGTAACGGACGACAGATGTACCGAGGCGGGCTTGGCTGTTGGGGTGGAGGAAGGAGGCAGTGTAGTGGGGCTGTGCTGGTCTGCAGCCTGGGTGAGGACTGGCGTTGTGGCATCGTGCATGGATGGCATCAGTGTTCGTGGGTGGCAATCTTGTGGCATCGGTGGCCATCAGTGGTTGTTGGGTGGCATCAGTGGCATCAGTTGAAAGCGGTGGCAAACGGTGTTGTCGCGATGACTCTGATGACTGGACTGGGAAGGGCTGCTGCCTGTGGCTGCTGGACCTCACTGGTAGCCATAGCCCTGGTAGGTGAGACCTGGGAAGTGACGCAGATGCCTCTGGGGTCTGTAGGGTGGTGGAAAGCAGCTCGGTGATCCGTCCTTCACCAACCTGGTACTGGGTTCTCCTGTCGCGTGAGGGTCTGGTTCACATAGGTAAGGAAGGCTTGCGGTTGGAGGATGAGGAGTCGGTGCTCGGACCAGCTGAGAGAGGAGATCTTATGCTGTCCGGATGTGTCCCCTGATCTCCAGCAGGAAACAGTGTGGCTCTGCCCCTCTGGTCTCCTCTGTGCCTTTCTGTGGAGGTGGAGCTGGGGGTGGATTGGGGTAGGGCTGTGGGTGGCACGTGCCGTCTCCTTTCTCCCACCGCACCAGGGAGTCCCTCCACGTGCTCCACCACCGGTTAGTCAGCTTTGGGGGGTTCTCCGCCATGGCACTCTCCACAGAAATCCTGCCTGGAGACAGGAGCTGATCTCGGCCCGAAAGAGGATTGCTCTCAGCAGGCTGCCGGAGAGAAGAGGGAGTGAGGAGGGGCTGCTGGGTGCTCCTTGGTGGCGGATCTCCCCTCCAGGAAGCTCACCTGGCCATGACGTAGGTCTCTTCTGTCGTCAGCTTAACTGTGGCCTGGGCCAGATTTCTTGATGTGCAGCTTCCTGTACCAGGTGTGCATGGTGCTTCCACCAGCCCGAGGAGCACTCGCAAAAAGGGTGGTAAAAAAGCCCCCCGAGACTCGTCCGCATTTCTCTCTCCAGAGCAGCATGCTTTGCTTGGTGTCCCTGTAGAGATGTGTCCCTTCTGCCACAAAAGATCGTCATTCTCTGCTTCAGCCCTCCAGTACCTCATCCTTATGTTCCTCCTCCATGGAGTATTGCCCTCCTTCTCCCGTCCCCGCATATGCCTTTTCCTCCCTTTGGCAGGAACCAGATGGGCCCTGCATCAGAGGGGCTCCCATGTAGTAGGGGCTGTTCCTCACACCCCCAGCGCAGCAGCACCAGCAGGCATCATCAATCAAATATATCACCAGCAGGATCATAATCATCAGCATCAGCAGCAGCACCAGCAAGGATCAATCATCATCATCAAAGCAGCAGAAGCTAGCAGGACCAAGCAGGACCAGGATCAGCAGCAGCAGAGTAGCACGCAGCAGACCAGCAAGACCAGGAGCATGAGGCAGAGAACCAGGAGCACGAGCAGGACGAGCAGGACGAGCAATAGAGCAGGAGCACAAGACAGGACGAGCAAGTCCAGGAATAACAAGCAGGACGAGCAGGACCAGCAGGACGAGGAGCAGCTTCAACAGGGTACGCACGCAGCAGAAGCACCAAACCACTAGGAGCAGCTTCAAGCAGAGTAAGCACGAGCAAGAAGCAACCACCACCAGGAGCAGCAATCATTAGCTCCTCCAGAAGCAGAAGGCAAGCAGAGAACCCAGCAGAATAGAGTCAGGGACAGGGGGTGAGGGTGGCCCGTCCTCTTGCCAGGGAATTGGCGCAGGTTGTGAGGCTTTCTCTTCTTCCCCATGGTTTGGTGGGGTTTGCTGCTGGTGGGAGGCTGGCAGGGAGGCTGCAGGCACCAAAGGCTGGCAGGAAGGCTGGCAGGAAGGCAGGCAGCCAAGGCTTGCAGGCGGCCAGGCAGCAAGAGCTTTGCAGGCAGCCAGGCACAAAAGGCTAGGCAGCAGGCTGGCGCAGGAAGGCAGGCACCCAAAGGCTTGCAGGCAGACTGGCTGGCAGGGAGGCTGGAAGGCAGGCTGGCAGCAAGGCTGGCAGTCAGGCAAGACAGCAAGGCTGGCAGGGAGGCCTGGACAGGAGGCTGGGAGGCAGGCTGGGAAGGTAGGCTGGCAGGAAGGCTGGCAAAGCAAGGCTTTGCAGCAAGGCTTGCAGGCAGGCATGCAGGAAGGACAAGGCATAAGGCAAGTCAATGCTCCGGCAGCAGGTCTTTCTTCTGAATCGTGACCTGCTTCGCGAAGCTGCTTCCCTTTATATCGCGCGGGGGTTATGCAATGCATCCCCCCCCGCAATGCGCAATTAACACTTGCTATCCGTTAAGGCTTCCGTTCTGCATGCCCTAGGCTTCCACTCTCATCCGCTTCATCCGCTGTGCATCCGCTGTGCATCCGCTTCATCCGTTCTGCGTCCGCTTTTGCTGAGGTCCCTCCGGAAGCCTTGCGGATGTGCGCCATCCACTCCCATCCGCTTCCATCTGCTGGGCTTCGTTCCGCATCCGCTTTCCACCCGCTCATGCTCCTCCCCAGCGTCCGTTCCTTTCCATGTTATCTGGGTCTGGTTATCAAATTTTTGCCCCCTTTTGAGAGCGGATAAAACGATGGAAATCAATTTTTTCTCCGTGCCATCTGTGTCCTTTTTACTAACGTTTTGCATCCGTTGGGCAGTGTGACAGGGCCTTTTTAAACTCAGAAACTGCCAGGTCAGAGGTGGTATTCAGCAAGGTTCTCACGCTATTCTGGAGAACTGGTAGTGGAAAGTTTGTAGTAGTTCGGAGAACTGGCAAATACACCCTCTGACTGGCCCCATCTATTCTTCTCTGCCTCCGCGAGTCCCAGTTGATCACACTGGGTCTTCTTTTTTTTTTTTTTTTAAAGATTTTAATTGATTTTTAAGGACAAAAGCAAAGACATAAAAAGCATCAACTTTCTTCCATAAGTATACAAGACTGTGTTGGTTGGTTTACAATTTTTTTTGTGCATTGATTTCAACAGTCTCAATTACAGTTACAATTAGCATAATAAATCATAATTATCTAAAAATTGAATATCCTAGTATTATTATTAATCAATTATTTGAACTATATATTTTTTCATTCATTACTTTGCGAGATGATGCTCTATTACTTAAGTTATTTTTATTAAGATTCATATAGTTCCTTCAAATCTACCTTAAAATTTTTATATATGTAAAATAAATAATAAAAAAGAAATTAACAACTTTATGTATTCATTCATTTTCTATAATTCTACATATTCTATTACTATATTTTATTGTCTAACCATTGATAGAAAATTCCCAAATTTGTAATATTGTTTACCATACAGAAGTGCTGAAACAGAATTATTTTGAGGATGGCAACAAACCAGGTCAGACTGGTTAGCATCAAATTGAGAAAGGAAAAAGAATCAAGGAATAATTACCCGCAGTTATGATGATCAAGGTCAAGTTTGTCACGCCATGGGTCTTCCTGTCTTCTTTTGTTGCCCTGCACAGGAGAATGGAGCTGGAAAGCAGGTTAGTGGGGTGAGGAGGGAATGGGATTTTGCGGTAACTTTCCCCCAGGAGTGGGGAGGAAATAGAGATTTTGCAGTATTCTTCCTCTGCCGCAGCCTCCAAGCCAAGCCACACCCACCAAGTCACGCCGACAGAATTGGTAGTAAAAAAATTTAAATCCCGAGCTTCTGGTGGCATTCTTGTCGACGATGGACTAGAGACTGCAATTGTGCGCAGCTTTGATCTGTGCTTACCCTGTTGGAGGGGTCCTTAAAGGATCGGATTCATAAGACCCACCTCGGAGGAGTGGGGGGAGGAGGGGTTGGGGGGAGGAGGGGGAGCTGGGCTGAGGGGAGCCATATCTCCCCTCCCTGGCATGGTAAACTCCCCTAGAAGACAGGTAGAAGCGACAGTCTTAATGGCTGCCCTGAAGAAGGGAAGCTGCCGGGACACAAGTTTTGTGCTGGAAAGTGGAAGTGGTGAGCAGCATGTAACTGGATAAAAGACTTTAAATACCCTTTTTGAAAACCCCGGAAAAGCTGAAAGAAGGAGCCCTCATTTGAAAGAGTGGTAGCGATGAATCAGAAACAAGAGGTAAATATAAGGTAAAGAAAGAACTGGAAATAAAAGGATTACATACAATTAGAGATTAAATTTGGAACAATATATAGCATTGGACAGTAATCAGGCATTAGATAAAATGCTGGACTTATTTTGAACTGATAAAATTTCATATTAATACTATGGAAAAGTGATTTAAAATAAAATAATTCTGAGAAGAAAATGATATCGAACACCATCTCAGGATTTAAGATTTCTTTTATGTCTCTATGAGAAACTATTGGTTGTACAAACAAGATCCCCGGAAGCTCATAAAAAAGAAGGGGGGATAATGGTAAAATATATTAAAAAAAGCAAAACTTTGGGATTCTTGGAAGTTGATTGTGATAAGGAAACAGAAGAAAGAAAGTGAGATAAACTGAGATTTTTGACAAGGACCATATAACAGAAAAACTTGACTTTTAATAAAATAAAGAATAACCTAAAAGATTAAAGAAATGGAAGAAGTTAAATCGGAGCTCCAAACTGTGAGAGATATGCTTCAAGAAAAAATGAGACTGGTTGAGATATTGCTGAATAAAATAATGGAGTCACAGTTTGAAAAAGAACAAAGGAACCTTGGAGAGGATGAATTAAGAGAAGAAATTAACAGCTTTGATGAACATGGAGAACAAGGACCATTATTAAAAGGCATAAAAGGATTTTAAAAAGTGACATTGACAATAGAGCAAATAAAAGAGATAAGATACCCAAAATTAAAAAGAAGAAGAAGGGAATATAAAAGAAAAAAATCCAAAAAAGAGAACTGAAAAGGGGGGGGGGGAAACATGGCTGAAGGCAGAGGAATTAAAAAGAGAACCAGAAGGGAAAAAGAAAAGGATGGGGAATTTAAAAAAGAAACCTAGCCAAAATTAAGGGAATATAAAAGCTCATGAAATTTTGAATAGAGCTAGGTCACACTGGTGACGGATGGCAAACTTATGCAAAGAAAGGACACAGCGGACGGTAAATTTTCGAGGTGGTGGCTCCATCCGTTGTTTTCAGCACACTCCAAAATAGTGGCTAACAAATTGCATTAACAGAAACGGGAAAAGAAAGGAAAAGAGGGACTGTCGGTGTCAGATGTAGCAGAATGTTCAAAACGGAGTTCATAGGAAGCTAAGGATGTTATATAGGATGCAAACCGCTTCAGCTGCTCCATCCCTTTCTATTTCGCGTGCTACTACGCTGTGTTTAGACGTTCCGCTGTACCTTTCTTTTCCTCCTCTTTCCGTTTTCACGCTGCAGCGGGTGTGGTTGAGGGGATGTCCCAGAGATAGCAGAGAGGAATAACGTGGACTTTTAACGGATTGATAAACGGGACATAGAAGTTTGTTGCTCAGATGTCAGGGATTTAAGTCGTACACAGCGGCAAAGTTCATCTGCTCAAAAAGTTTTGTGCAGCATCAAAACTTCTGAGCGGATGAAATCTCGAGTGGACGGATGCTCAAAGATAGAGCGTAATGAAACAGGTAATGCAGTGAGTACACACAACCGGCTGCATAGCCGTTGTTCACAACGGATGGCAAGCTTTTTTTACGTTTTACATCCTCTTTGCATCCATTGGTGCAGTGTGACATGGGCTTAAGGGTTAGGGATTGTACAAAGGGGATACCACATGAGAATGTATATTGGCATTTAGTTTAAAACTTGCTGGAAATAACCTTAGGATTATATAACTATATATATGTGCATGTGTATGTATGTGTGTGTGTGTATATATACATATATACAAAAGTGCTGTTTAGCTTCCTTTGGGTATTATGCCACGTCATTGTAGTGCTGTTAAAGTTGTAGTAACGTTTCAGCAGAATCCCATCTCATAGCAGCATTACAATGATGTGGGATAATACCCGAAGGAAGCTAAACAGCACACATGTAAGTACCCGTGAAAGCTTAAAAAAAAACAAAAACAAAACATATATGCATAAACATATATGTTTTCTTAAGCTTTCATGGGTATTTACATGCATGGTATTCAGCTTTGTTTGGAAATTTTCCCACGTCATTATAGTTGTGCTTTTAAAGTTGTAGCAACGTTTCGGCAGAATCTCATCTTCCATCATCAGGCTTCTGTCTTATATTCATCTGTGAGACTTTCACAGCTTTTTCTATTTTAAATTTGGGGCTAGCCTACTGCTGTGCCAGAATGGTTTTTTCTATATCCTGATTGGTTGGGAGTCTTGGTTTGTGTTTATTGGTCTTGGAGTTTGCTGTGTTCTGCTTGATTGGTGTTTC
>BHFT01016466.1:0-10403 GCA_004320025.1 Laticauda laticaudata
TTTCTTCACTCCTGCACAAATCTTAATCCAGCTGAGTCCTCCTCTTTGGGGTGGCCATTTTGGACCACCGCTTCAGTTGTCTTCAGGGGGGAAAAGACCAAGCCCAAGAGTGGAGATGTGGCTCCCCTCAACCTGGCTTGCGGCTTCCCCTTACTCCACCGCCCCTCCAAAGCAGCTTCAGCCCCTAATCACAATGATCATGGCCCTCCAACAAAAGAGCATGGACCATAGCCATGGACAGTTGCTATCTACGGCCCGTCAGGAGGAGGGCTCAAACCAGAAGTCCCCAGCAATAATTTCTCACTGTGATATAAGTCTTCAAATTGATTACATATTTTCCATGTTCTGCATAAGAAAGATGATATATAAATATAGATATTCCAAATTAATCTTAGAATCAGTATAGTATGCCAAGAAGGTGGTAGGTCCAGCAAGCAGTGTTATTTAAGGAAACATTTCAGAGATGAAGGATTTTGGAAATCCACAATAGGTTTTGAAAGCAAACTTAATAACATCAGTTACATTGATTTCAAGCATGAGTTGCCTTTTAGACTAGCTGGCTGTTTCTTCCTCTGATTTTCTGCACTTTTTATGTCAAATTTTCACTTTTTAAGTACAAAGTCCACCATGCAGAAAAATGGCATACCTCTCTTGTTTGATTCTGGTTTTGTGGGCAAATTTATTAAGAGTTTTGGTTTTAGTGACCCTGAATTTCTAACATGGTATATAGGAGCAGCAGATCAATAACTTTAGAAGAAATGAGATGGAAGAAAAGTAGTTCATGTAATTGCACATGGATTGTTTTGACAAGAAAATTCTATCCAATAGTTCTGTCAGATGGAAAGTTCACCAGCTCTTGAACAGCATTTTTTTTTAAAAAAAAAAAATTCACCCAGGAAAAATGAATCATTGTAATGGCAAATTTGAAACAAAAAAAATTGTAACACAGAATATATCTGCCATCTCCTATTTGGAGCAGAGGTGGAGGACAGATTTATGGAGTTATTTTCACAATATAAAGAATTGTGTATTAATTATTTGCTTTGTTTCATCTAGCAAACTCTGAATCAATTTAAAAAATTGAGCTAGCACAGTATCACTAGAGCAACCAGTGTTGCAATCATTTGGTACTTTTCTGAGCATGACTTACTGAAATATTGGAGCAATAAATTGTCAAATGTAGTATTTCAATGGAAGAGACTGATTAAAGAAAAAAAATGGCTACATTTACATACTGTGCTAATTAAGGGATCCCAAGTTGTAATCTAAAGAACTCTCCTGGTCTGGGGATCCGGGGATGGGGCTTTCCCAGGAGCTTTTTAATTTTAATGTTAAACATTTTGATTTCTTGCAGATTTTCAGTTGATAACAATGTAATCTTGTGATATTTGGCCATTGTTTGTTATTCCAGCTCACTAAATGTATCTTAATTACATAATTTTAAAAATCTAAGATAATTCATCTATGCTCGGGTTTATATAGATGCTGCAATGTTGATTTCTGGTTTATGTGGGAAATTTTAAGTTATTCATGATTATGCAGTGGTTTGGATAAAAGAAAGAAATGCAGTAACTTTGCTAAATTCTGCTTTATTATAAGCATGCATAATTGAATGAACCACAATTTCCACACATCCCACCATATCCCTGTTATGTAAGCCTTCAAGTATTTACAAGGATTAGGATTGAGGTAGATTGTTTCTTTAAACTGGAGTCAGGTATGGATGAATGTTTCTTTTTCTTTGAAGGGTTATTGTTTTTTAGATGTGTGTTTGTTTGCTTTTTTGAAATTCCTGCTCTTTTTGCATTTGGGGGGCTGTCCAGAGTTATTTATTATTTCATAAAGTAAGGTTTACAAAACAGTGTGGCTTGTTTAACATAATTCATTAGGGCAATGTTTGAAAAAATATTGTGACATAGTGAAATCTGCAAAGCCAGTCAAAAAATACTATGGTATGAATTTAGTGTGTTTTTCCAGTTAGTGCTCTCAAGGTAGTCCATGACTTCTGTGATTTTTTGCTAGCAGGACTTTTCTTATGATAGGCATTTGTGGAAGACTGGTTTGGAGATATCCAGAGGCAACAGAAGATCCAAGTCTGTTGACAATTCATTGAAATATTGTACTGTATATTAGCAAGGCTTACCAGTTACCCATGGTTTAACAATTGAAAACAAAGGGAGGAGGGGAATCTAGCCTTGTGCTATTGTTTATTGGTGAGTTTGTACTTGTAACCCCTTCAAAAAAGATTATTATACAATTTAGGTTATTGTACAGCTCTGCAGCCTTAAAGCTTCATAGAAAATCCAAAAACCCCAATGTCCATTTGCATATAAGAGGGTAGTTGTTCCAGGTATGACTCATCGTGCAATAGGTAATAAAACCATTTTCTTTTCAGACACTGGGCCTGGCCTAAGGCATGATTCATTATGGCTTTTAATTGTATTAGGTGTCAGGGTTCCAAATAACAGTGAATAAAACTCCGAGGCAGATAGATTCCTCAAAGAATCTATCTCAAAGAATAGTTTTATTTGCCATGTCATATTGACACAGGCTGGTGAAAACTGACTCTGAAGGTTCCCATAGCTGTTACCTAATTAAAAGTAAAAGTTTTTCCCTTCCCAGACAATCAGTCACATGATCCAATCAAGGTGCTGTCTGGTTGCCTGGTACATCACTCCTCCTCCCTCTGACCAGGTGTGAAAATGTCCTTGGTTCCTAAGAGAAAATATTTTATTTTGGCTACAAAAACCCAACTATCCCTAATCCCCCCTCCCAAGCCCTCAGGTCCAGTGTGACAACACTGAAGTTTCAAGATGGCTTTGGTCAGCTCAGCTTCAGGGCTGACATTAGGTTCTCAAAATTTAACTTTCTGTTAACCAACCCACCCACCCTCCAAAAAACCAATAGAAATATTGAAGAGATTGGGTAACTTATTTCAAATAAAAATGTTAAAGATGTAGAGGTCACCCAAGCCATAGTAGGTTTCAACATTTTCCTACTGTGTAGTCTTTGGCTCTTATTGTGACAAAGTCTTCGTGGCAAGAACTACTTATAATGAATTAAAGGTCTACATAAAATCACAATTTCAGAAAAAGAGTGAAATCTATGATAAAGAGTGGGCAAACAAGTTAAAGAAGGGCTTGACTTTACAGCATGTGAGCTCAGGATCTTCTCTCTTTTTTTGAGAATTTTTCCTGTGTTTCTGCGATGTCTTTTTAATTAAAAAGAAACATTTGAAAATTAAGCACGGGTGACTAGATCTCCTGAAGTCAAGACTATGGTAGTCTAAGTAGTAGTGCCAATTCTTGAAGATCAGATTTTGAAGTGGGACATAATTTTTAGTATTCTTGCTCAAAGAAATAATACTTCTTTACTTAATTTGACAATGGAAGGCATTCCTAAAGATTAGAAATTAAAGTGCACTGGTTAGGAGCTTCAGGCAGTAACAGCTGGGCTTCTAGCAATTATTATCATCAAATAAGCTGAGAAAATTAAGTGTCACTAATGGAAGATTTGATGTTCTGATCAAAAGTGTTAAATTAGGGCTGACATGCATTAAATTATATCTCACTTTAATTTGTGAAAAGTCTTGCGCTCTAAATATTACCTATTCTGGTTGGTTCGATGTACGAAGTGAAATTAATTAACTGCAGCTCTCTGCAATGGCAATCCACATTAAAACTTCACCTTTAGAAATACTATTTTGCTCTGCAGGAATTTTCAAAAGTTTTAAAAGACATATTTAAATTTAGGCCCAATTTTTAGGTTTTAACAATTTA
This sequence comes from Laticauda laticaudata, assembly GCA_004320025.1. Lineage (NCBI taxonomy): Eukaryota > Metazoa > Chordata > Lepidosauria > Squamata > Elapidae > Laticauda > Laticauda laticaudata. The sequence goes on from BHFT01016466.1 coordinate 3,780, forward strand.
AATCCCAGAAAATAAGTAAGTTTATGTTAGATGAAGAATTGTGAAATCTATTTTTTAAAATGTGAGACCCGAAACCTTCTATACCATTCCTTCTCCCCAATCTATTTTATAGGAATATTATGAATGGAACTCTGAACATTTCCAGTCATTAATAACTAAGATAGCTATAAAAGATATCCATTATAGACCCAGTGCTATTGGTACCAATTGATGAATGCACAATCTACTTTATTATTTTTGTTGGAATTGTGTTCACATTCCATAACAAAAAGTTGAATTTTATATCCTGTTTCTCCACAGTTTTTATAGCTGAAAAATAAGAGTTGCTAAATTAAATCCCTAAAGCATGACAGTAATGCAACCACTTTGCATGAGGGATTTTAACTAAACTGTTGAAAGTAAGTGAATAATATGAATAAAGCAAGTAAACATGTTCAATTGTGTTGCTTCAAGGCATCTCAGCATCAACATGAATCTGCTAGTATCCTGTTTCAAACAGGATTAAATTCACCATAACCCCATATGTCACTTGGGCTGCTATCAATTATTTTACTGTGGTTTTTTTTTTAATTTAGCAATCAAAAAACACTTGAATAGGAATAGATTTTTCTGCTGCTTCCTAAACCAAGAACTCTAATGAGCCTGCAAGAATTGTAACAAGTACAGGCAAGCAACTTATATGTAAGAATTATACAAAATTATGGGCAGGAAGTGGGGTGAGCAGGGCAGCTATGAGTATTTTCTTGACAAGAATCTCAGTCCTAATATAAAGAAGAAGCAATGTTGTAAGAGTTTGGAAGGCCTAGTCAGTCTTTCCCCAAAAAATGTATAGTCAAAAGCAATATGATTTGATCCAAAAGTCCTTCAGGAACTTCAAATAAAATGTTGGGCAATATTGATAATGTTCCAGTTTACATATGTATTTAGTTTCTGGTTATATACTTCCCGTTAGCTATGCACCCATTAGAAGAAGTATCAGGCTTGCAGAGATAACACCGTGAATTCTGTCAGTAATCTGGCAAGAGCTGTGACCTACAAAAGGTAACTTTGAAGTAGTAGTTGATCTTTTTCATATGTATGTGGAGACTGGAAATTCTATTATGCCTCAGAAGTCCCCAACCTCTGGTCCATGGACTGGCACCTAGCTGAGGCATGCCAGGCCATGCAAACAAGCAAAGCTCTATCTGTGGGATGCAGGTAGCATGCAAAGCCACACAGTCTCCGGTCCACTGAAAAACCTTTCTGTGGAACCGGTCCCTGGTGCACAAAAGGTTGGAAGCCATTGTTCTACCTTATGTTTTTGAAGATGAACTGCTTATCTAGTTCAACAAATGTGTGGAGTAACATAATGCTTTTTAATAGAATAGAATAGATTTTTTTATTGGCCAAGTGTGATTGGACACACAAGGAATCTGTCTTGGTGCAAATACTCTCAGAAAAGATACATACATCAAGAGTCAAGAATCATAAGGTACAACACTTAATGATAGTCATAGTCAATAGTCAATGCAATCAAATCATATGAGGAAACAGTCAATATAAATAGTAAGGATACAAGCAACAAAGTTACAGTTAAAAGTGGGAGGGATGGGTGATAAGGAATGATGAGAAGATTAACAGTAATAGTAGTGCAGACTTTGTAAAGTTGAACAGTGTTGAGGGAAATATTTGTTTAGCAGAGTGATAGCTTTCAGGAAAAAAACTGTCTTGTGTCTAGTTGTTCTGGTGTGCAGTACTCTATAGCATCGTTTTGAAGGAAGGCGTTGAAACAGTTTATGTCCAGGTTGTGAGGAGTCTGTAAATATTTTCACAACCCTCTTTTTGACTCATGCAGTATACAGGTCCTTGACTGAAGGCGGGTTGGTAATAATTTTTTTTTCTGTAGTCCTAATTATCCTCTGAACTCTGTGTCTGTCCTAAATCCAAAATGCTAATTTTGAAATCTTCAGATAATTTATGTAAGAAAATAATCAATTATAAAGTCTTGTTCTGACATAGAATTTGCTTTCCCAATGCAGCATACTGCATATAGATATGGCAGGGAACAGATGTTATCTAATTTTAAATACCTGCAAACTCTTTAAAGTCTACAGAGATAAAACAAGCAGAACCTCAGAATATGTGCATCTGCTTAAGTAAACTGTTTGCATACTTGCATATATTTTCTATGGTACATTTACTCCTTGTAATTAATATAGTTCTTTAAATTGGATAAGAATAGGAAAGAGAGATAAATTTGCAGAAAAAGAAGGAAGGCACCAATGGAAGAATATATGTAAGCTCCGGGTTGACCAATGGAGTCATTGGTGCTCTCTCTCTCTTGGTTGTTTGCTTGCAGAGCTTTGATTGCCAGACGAGGTAACATCTCAATTTTAAAAAAAAGTAGAGTTTGCTCTCTTATCCTGTCTAGTGATGGTGAGGGAGAGGTTAGAAGTCATGATGAAAACTCTTAATTTCACAACAATGGACATATATAACAATTGACCATAGTTTCAACTAGAAAACTGAACATCCTAGAGCAAGCTAAATACAAAAAAGCTAGGTAATTCCTGAAAGCCTAGCATTCAGACAAATCAGCCATTATCAGGCACATACAGATAAACATTTGCACACCATTCAAAAGAGAAAAAGCTAAAAATCCAGAACATATAATCAGCAAGCAACACTTAGATAAGGAAGGGTTAACACCAGGGTTAATACCAGACAAATAGCAAACAGTAAATAACAGCTTATCAATGAAGTAACAAGGAAGAAAATAACACCCCCACCAACGCTAACAGGAAAAACTACAATATTGTATGTAAAGTTAGAGCAAACCCCATTCCTTTCTAGCATTGAAGGAAAGAAAAGTTTTGACTTGGACATGATGTGAAAAGGTCTCAACAGGCAGATATATGAGAAGATCAGTTTTCTGGAAATTATATCACAGACTTGAAGTGAAAGGCATAAGCATTTTGCTAAGTTATTTGACCACTATTTATTTAATAAATTAAAGTTGATGAACTTGTACAAGAATTTATACTGCACCATAAACTGCAATTTGTGAGTCACAATGGCTATAATATTAACAAACTGTATCATTTGTCATGTATCATATGAAACCAATAGAAAAAAAGATTGAAGTGACTTGCTGTAGCAAAAAAACAATGAAAAGGTTCCCCAATCAGGCTTAAGAAATAGCATACTTTGTTTAAGCCCATGTCACACTGCACCAACGGATGGAAAGAGGATGTAAAATGGAGAGAAACACTTGCCATCCGTTGGTTAACACGATGCATCCGTTCTGTACTCACTGCGTCCGTTTTTCATACTCTCTATCCGTCCAGCATCCGTCTATTGACATTTCATCCGCTCAAAAAGTTTTGAGCTGCACAAAACTTTTTGAGCGGAAAATGTATCCAACGTGTCCGTTCTACAACCGCTACGCATACGGGGAATATCCGTTATACGTCCGTCATCATCTGTTATACGTCCACTATATCTGCTAGGCATCCGCTGCNCCCCCGGATTTTTGGCCATCCGCTGTGTCCTTTTACATACGTTTTGCATCCATCGAGTGATGTGACCTAGCCTTTAGTTTCTAGGTATTTATTACCCATCTCAAACATGACTTTGGATGGCTTATAGAGAGTAAGAACATAATTAGAGTATGTTGTGCAAATGCAGCCACTGGAAATAATAAAGCAGACAGCTGTATGTTATTTACAACAGATTAAAAAATCATATCTTATTCTTCATCCATGTTTATCAATGTTAAGAGTATTTAAAAATAACTAGGATGATGATGTATTCTTAGGTATTATTTGCTTATTGTGATTTGAATTAAACTGCAAAATAATTCAATTTACTGAAGAGATTATGATCGGGAGAGTGAGTCCTTATTCCATCTGCTTTCCATGTGGATGGAATACTAATCCTTCCAAGAACAGTTTGCTGAAAATGGAAGACATCAGCAATGTACAAAGTGATCAAATGGTTCACATGCAATGAAACAGGAGAGACTTGGTGCTTTATCTGATGTTAACTTACAAATGTCTTATTGAGCTGTAATAGATTATCTCTTAATGTTGCAGAAGTAAAACAGAATCATCAATCTGTGGACTGCTGATAGCAGCAGCGAAAGCCCCTGTCACACAGCACCAATGGAGGGAAAGAGGATGTAAAACGGAGAGAAACACTTGCCATCCGTTGGTTAACACGATGCATCCGTTCTGTACTAACTGCATCCGTTTTTCATACTCTCTATCCGTCCAGCATCCATCTATTGACATTTCATCCGCTCAAAAAGTTTTGAGCTGCACACTTAAACGCTGACCACCTGCAATGGAGCTCCACACCAGCGCTCAAGAGTGAGCATGAGAAGGAGTGCCAGAGACGTGGGTTGCTGACCAGTTAGATGGTGGACAGGGGTAGCCTGGGGTGGGCAGGGATATAGACCTTGTGGGATGAATTACATAGACTCTTGGAATTAGATACAACGCTCGCAAGTGCAAGCATGAAGTGGGGACTGTAGGGTCCACCCTCCCAGGTGCCATCAGCCTTGAGCCCTTTATTATCATCAACAATGTTTAGATTCATTACTCATCCACTACATTTCAAATAAACATAACTTTTTATTAAATGCCCTGTTCACTTGTTGGCCACCCAAGCATACAATGGCACAGATTCTCATTCAGTGTTAATTGCGACAAAGACTCAAGGAAGCATGCCATTAAACCATCTATGCATCCTGTCCTTGCCACATCCATCTGCTTCCAGCTTGTGGGAAGTTGCACCTGTGTTTCAGGAGGCTTGCGCTTTCTTCTTCACACTTCATGTGAAGCTCTTTGTTGGAGCCTTTAGCTACATCCATAAGTAATCTATCAGGTTTCGCCCTTGTCCGTACCATTCACGCGAGGCTCCATGTCCAGCGCCAGTTGCCTTTGTGGAAGGTCCACAATATGAGAGCCTGTTCTGCAGCACTGGAGTTAGCGGGTGCATCGCATGAGATTTGGTGCAGGGTATGCAGCAAGCTTCCACGATGTTCCTCTGGTCTGTGGGCGAATACTAAGCAATGGTGGCTTTGAGAAGTAACCTGGAACCTGGTTGAGCACAGGAATGCCAAAATGGCATTCTGCCAACGACACCGCCCGCGCTTGGGCCTGTGACAAGCCACGTATTCGAAACGATCCTCTCTCTCAAGGTTGAGGAGTCGCAGACATAGGAGGAGTATTGTATAGGGCTTACACAATAGAGGAAGAGCAACATTGGCCATCATCCCACTCATGATGAACGCGTTATGGGTACTTAAATCCTGTGTGTCGTTGGGCAGGGGGTTTCTGGAGTCTTGGAACAGGGTGACCTCATGACTAAAATGTTGCGTTCCAACCCTCGGCTTGATGTGTGACGTGGGTGGTTGGTATTATACCCCTGGGCATTCTGAAAGATGAGGCCGTTTTGCCCTGAAGCATCGACTCGTATATACTCGCATCCGTTTTTTTTTTTTTTTGTTTTTCATGACTCTCTAATCCCCATCCGCATCCGTCCTAGTGTGGATGAACTTGTATGTTTAAGAATCGACATCGGGAAGAGGATACTGAAACATGAGAGAGAGTTGATAGTCCGTTATGAGTTCTCTGATAAGTGGACCCCTCGAGCCTTGGCTGAGACTTGTCTTGTGAGCAGGCCACGTGCTTGCCATCTATGGCTCCAACGGTTGATGGAGGAGGAGAAGTTCCACTTCTGATCTCAGCCGCTCCACGCAGACTTCGTCAAACATGGCTGGCGCATCCCTATGAAGGTTCTGGGATGGTACAAGTGTCTTCGTTCTCAGCTCCACATCAGCTATTTTATCCAGTCCGTACTCTGCTCTTCTCACGATCGCATATTTGGACCAGAACACTTCTTGAGGGCTCCTTTTCCTTCGCGTGAGAACAGGTGAAGGGAGCCCGTAGATGGCTTTCGCCGTTTGTAAGAACGCCATGGTGGCTACCAAAAGGAGTTGTGTCGCACACTATACCACTGGAGTGTGGACTGAGTGTATCTGGATTTATAGCTAGTTGGAAGAGCAAGAAGCAAGAGCAAAGATTGAGGGCTGAAGAGGTCTGCACAGTAGGGCGCTGACTGAAAGTCAGATCCAAAAGGTGATTTCCTAGCCTTTTTTAGGAAATATAGGTTTTCCACTAGGTGTCCTTATATATTGCTATCCTCTAGGCATGCTGCAAGACATCCTAAATCATCTGAGACGGATACATGTCCTACATAGGGAAACCGAACGTTTTTTCCAGTTTTATATATTGCCTCTTGTGTTAATGCGAGCTTGACATACATCCACTTTCGCATTGCTTTCTTCACATCCGTCATATGCTACTGGAGTACGCTGCATGTCCGTTCCACATCCGTTTCACTTCTGGTCCCTGTATCCCAGTTTCTGCTGGACGGCTGAGTACAGAGTTTGCACTGGATGCGGCTATGAAGCGGAATGCCTAGCGGAGAGTAACATTAGCGGGACTGGCGACGGGATCGATATCCACCGACGTATCAACAGATATTTCCCGCGTAGATGCGTAAGGCGGATTGTCAGAAGGACGTGTTGGACTCACATTTATACGCGCTCAAACACGTTTTCATAGTCGCAGTTCTGCT
>BHFT01016467.1:0-23948 GCA_004320025.1 Laticauda laticaudata
TCTGTACACCAGGGCTGCTGGACTCATACTGAGATCCAGGTGATTTCCTCCCCCTTTTTATAGGAAATATCGGTTTTACACTCGGTGTCCTTCCACATACTCTAGGCATCTTCCAGACATCCTAAATATCTGAGATACATCCCAGATACAAACGTTTAGTCCGTTTTAATGCTTTATCCGCTTACATCCTTTCTATTTCCGTGCTACTAACGCTTCGTGTACCTTTCGCTTCCTGCCTCTTTCCGTTTTCAGCTGCAGTGGATGTGGATGAGCAGCTGGGTAATCTTGGGCCAATCACTTTCTTTCAGCATTCCGACAAGGGCAAACCACTCTTGAAAACTTGCCAAGAAAACTTCAGGGACATGTCCGGACAGTTTCCAGGAGCCAAAAATGGACTTGAAGCCACACATAAGCACAAATGGTTGTGTTCCAGTTACACTGTTAAAATGTAGGCCACCCTAAACATTATGATTTACTGATAATCTGTAGAGGATCTTTGAGGGCCAAACTTGAGGCCTGCAGGAACATTTACGGCTCAATGGGTCTTGTGCGTGCTTGGTAAAAGCCATGGTTTGTTTTAACCACATTTTAAGAAGCCACAGCAGTGCTACCCATTCATAGTAGCATTTATCCAGAAACCTTGGTCTAGCCAAAAATCACAACAGTGAAGTTCACAGAATATTTTAAGCTAAAGCCAAATAAAATCCCATTATGGTTTTACCTGACCTGTGACATCCAATTATCGCATACCTCTTGAAACCTCAGTGATGCTCAGGACACCTACTCCTCTGGCCTTCCAGAAGATGCCATGGAGTTCCTAGAGTGATGTTAATTCTATACTGGTAGCTCTTCACAGAAAGCACATAATTGAAGAATGAAACTGAAGATGTTAAAATGTTATCTTTTGTCCCAAACGTTTAACAGGCATAGAACCTCTTTTCCTGCTGCTGGCAGAGAGATAAAGTCCTTCCATGGCCCTGCCAAAATAGGCTGCTTTGGGCACTTAGAAGTTATATTTAATTTACCTCCAGTAGGAAGTTAGCACCCACACCTCTCCTAGAAAATTGAAATATCCTGGGAAATATTAAAAAGGCAGAATATTTCCCGTAAAAAGAGTAGAAACTCAAGAGCAGAAACTTACCTCAGAAGCAGAAACTCATCCATACCTTTGTTAATGGGTGGGCCATTAANCATTAAGGCCTGGGCCAGAATACTTTGCATAACAAAGATCTGCAGGTAAAGCTATAGCAATTGCCAAAAGCCCTTTTCAGTGCATCATCATCCAGAAAGGCTCAATCAAGCCTGGAACTTAGGACAGTCTACAGAGTTGTCCCCGCATGGCCCCATGGGAGTCTGACAACCAATCAGAATACAAGCTCAAATCCCAACTAAGATTATAAAACCCAGGCACTCTCAGCATATCAGCCCTTTCTTGATCTTTTCCTTCATCTTGAAGCATGTTGAACATCCTTTCTTTTCACTCTCCAGGCCATGTGGTCCTGTCCACCATTAAATTTTCCAAACAGCCTCCATGTTTCCAGTGTCTTTTTCCCCATTTGGAACTAAACCCAGAAGGATAATTCTTCTAACACTCTCTTGTCTTTTCTTGCAGCAATACTGCAGGGAAGCATAAAGGCAGGAAGAGGGGTCTGGGGTGAGTAAGCTCCAGAAGCTTTCCAGCACATCACTCATTTGAGCATCAATTCAGAATTCACATGGCAACAAATTATATGGGAAACCATATATGTTGTAAAAAGAAAAAAAAACATAGAAGTCTTGTGCTTTTGTGGCAGTTTAGGTATCTTCTAGAATTGCTGGGGGAAAAAGATGTTTCCTATTCATTTCCCCATTCAGCTAGCAATTTGCATGAGGGAACAACCAACAAGGATAGGGAGCCTCGGGTGTTTTATTTTGTTGTTTTTGTTCAGGCAAGTCTGCTGCAACAAAGATAATATGAAATGGGCCAGCTGTGTAAGTTAAAGGGATTCGGTGAAAGCCATTTTATGGAATTAAAACAAAACTCTGGAGTTCAATGCTGTCGAACGATTGGTAAAATAACTCATCTACATGCAGAGGGTCCCAATTTAATCCTCAGCATCTCCAGAAAGGGTTGAAAAAGGCACTTCTCCAAAATTGGAAAGTTATTGCCAAACCTGAGCAGGCTAGCTGTTTCTAACTGGGATCTCTCATGATAACAAGGAATTCTGGAGAATCTCACTCCAACGTGGCTTAAGAGCCCCAGATTAATCTGGGAGGCAATGGGCCAAATAGATCAAAGGAGTGACACCGAAAGAGGAAGGCCAGCCTTTATGAGCCAGAGCCATGAGGCAGTACTGGGAGACCCCCTTGACCGGGTTCATATATCCTTCTAAGTTATAATGTGGCTTGTTCTTTGGTTGTCAAGTTCAATGTGAAAGCACAATCATTTTTTTATTATCAATTTTTTAAAATTTCCCAAAATTTCTCACAAAAGGATTCTGGATAGTGTGCAAGTAAAACATGAAAATAAATTTTAAAAATGCTTTACTTCTTACTACAGTATATGAACCTAGTCAAATGTGCGATATGAATCATCAGCCCATAGTTAACAAAACTGTGGTTTAACACAATGTATGAATCCAGGCAGTTATACTGCTGGTTATACTATAAGACACAGGTGTCAAACTTGATTGCATCACATGACGTATTGTGACATATCGTGACATTTTTTGTCTTTGCAGAGCCGGGGTGGGCATGGCCTGCACATGATGCATCCAGCCTGTGGGTTGCCAGTTTGACACCCCTGCTATAAGAGCCCTGGTGGCACAGTGATTAGATGCAGTATTGTAGGCTGACTCTGCATTCTTGATGCCAGGAGTTCGATCCTAAATGGCTCAAGGTTGGCTCACCCTTCCATCCTTCTGAGGTCAGTAAAATGAGGACCCAGATTCTTGTTGAGGATAATATGCTGACTCTGTAAACTGCTTAGAGAGGTCTGTAAAATACCATGGGGCAGTATGTAAGTCTAAATGTTCTTGCTATTGCTCATGATCCCTTTGAATACAGAAGTGTTTATCATAGTTTGTCACATTTTTTTACTACCGGTTCTGTGGGCGTGGCTTGGTGGGCATGGCAGGGGAAGGATGCTGTAAAATCTCAGTATTTGCCGGTTCTCCGAATGACTCAAAATTTCCACTACCGGTTTTCCAGAACTGGTCAGAACCTGCTGAATACCCACCTCTGGTATAGCCTCTCTCAAACCTTCCTTCTTTTCATCTGTTCCAAATCCTTCTCCAGTTCCCCCTTTTTCCTGGAATATAAACTAGATAGAGATACATTGCATTCCAATATGTTGATTGGCAGTTCTATCACCCAAACTTTTCCTTTATGCAATTATTTTTTACTCAGCATGCACTGGGGATAGCTGAAGTGGAATTATAAATTACTGCCCAATTATGTTGGATTTAAACTTTATATATATTCCTGACCTTTAGCAGTCTGATTTAGCATACATCAAATTTCTGCTTGAGTCAAGTTGTGATGCGTGCCTAATTTTAAACTTGATAAAAACTGTTTTTTCATAGCTAAAATTCCATAAAGTTAATGGCTTGTGTCAGTATTGCCCCATGTAAACAGTGTGGCCATGGATCTGAACTTTTGATAATGCCAATAGTTTACTTGCATGCTATATTGAGCAAATTGGAAAAAGAGCCCCATTTAAGTTGTTGGGTTTGGGGTTTTTTTTGCTTAAAACATGGAGAGAAAACTGTAGAAGGCCCAAATATCTAATACTGCTCCTCAGCTGTTGCTCATTTCCCAGTAGTTCCTGAAGCATGTGATGCAGACCAATTGCATTAGTTTGGAAGCCTGTCTTTACCAGAGAATGTACAGATTTGGAAGAAATATCTTTGGCTTTAATGTGAAATAACACGCTCAGTTGCAGGGAAAACCAGGTTTTCTACAGTACATCAATGGGTTAGCGTAAGCTTCTGCCATTAATGCTTAAGCCCATGTCACACTGCACCAACGGATGCAAAGAGGATGTAAAACGGACAAAAAAGCTTGCCATCCGTTGGAAAAACCAGATGGCATCTGTGTATTACTTCACTGCGTAACATCTTTATACACTCTAATCCTAAAACATCCATCTACTGCATTTCATCCGCTCAAATGTTTTGGAGCTTGCACAAAACTTTTGAGCGGAGAACTTTCCGCCGCGTAGGATCTACATCTGCACACATCTTACGGGGGCCCAAAAAAAAACCAAACCCCCAGTATTTCTTAAACCGTTTCCATTTTTTTCCCCAAATTCCCCCATTTTTTTACAGTCGTCCGCTGTATTTCCTCCTTGGCATCTTCCTGGGCATCCGCGCCAACTCACATCCACTCCAGCGGAAAAGCGGAAAGAGGAGGAAGCAAACGACGGGGAACGTTCCACAACAGCGTTAGGAGCACGAAACGATAAAAAGTTATGAAAGCAGATGCAATTGGATATAAATCATTTAAAATGGACAAAACGTTCGCATATGGGATGTACTCGGATATTTTAGGATTGTCAGGGAAAGACACCTAGAAGAAAACCGAACATTTCTATAAAAAAGGAGGAAATCACCTGGATCCACTTTCGTCCAGCCCCTGTTGCAGACCTCTTCAGGCCTGCTCTTGCTCTTCCAACATCAGTCCATTATGTCCACCATGGATCATCGCACACTCCTTTGGTAGCCGCCATCATTGCAACCACTAGAACCAAGCCCTCTTCAGACTGTTTCACCTGTTTTACACAAGGAGGAAGAAGGAGATGTCCAAGGGCTGTCTAGTCCGAAGATGACACCAGAAGAACGAGTTCGACCGTATGACAAAGACTGATTGGTGGAGCTGAGGAATGAACACCTTTAGTAATCTCCAGAACATCACGAGGATAGCGCACCGCTATGTTTGATGAAGTTGTGGAGCATCTAGACCCGGTTACCAAGCAACACTGAACGCTCCGTCCCACCTGACCCTGGACTGAAGTGGCATGACTCTGCGCTACCGCGCTCTGGACCACCACAGGAAACATTGCAGTATGCCTGGAGGGTGCACACACAACATCATCAGCATTGTGTCAGAGAAGGGTGCAGGCCATCTCGAAGAAATACGTGGACATGGAACCAACTTCAGTGGTCCACCACTAGAAGAAGGTTGAGGAAAGTTTGCAGAGCAGTGGTGAATTTCGCACACACCATTGGACATAGATGGGGAAGGACGTGGCTGGCAAGCTGCCAGCAACTCAGGATCTCTTATTACAACTGACAGGGTTCTCTCAGTATTCATCACTCTTTGCTAGGTTGAATGTGTTGACTGACAAGCTTCATGGTACATCGATTGGTTCAGAGCAATGGGTCAGCTTTCAGATGCCAGGATATTACAATGCCAGTGACTCAAGAGATGGTCTGGAATGCAACCCGTCATCATGGTTGCTCCAGTCCCAGCACCCCCCCTGCCACAAACCACAATTAGATGTGCCCTACTTTCATCGTGGGTGATGACGCCTTCTTCCCTCAGAACCTACCTCATGAAGCCCTACACATTCAAGATACCTTACCGTGAACAGAGGATTCAACTACAGGCTGTCAGGGCAAGACAGGTGGTAGACATCGCCTTTCTTGGACCCCTGGCCGACAGGTCCAGCCGTACTTCTCACCACATGCAGCATCACCAGGACTGTGAGGAGGATCGTGGAAGCTGCTGCATCCTGCACAATCTCATGCGCGCCCGCTCCCAGTCTTGCAGAACAGGCTCATGGACGCTCCAACAAGGCAATGGGGACATGGGCCTGGGGAATGGAGGCAAGGGTGAAACTGATAGACACTGAGGATGTGCAAGGCCCCAACAGAATCTTCACGTAAGGGAAGAAGCAGCGCAACCTCCTGAAACACTGGTGCAATCCCAGCTGGAGTAGTGGAGTGGCAAGACAGGATGGTAGATGTTTAATGATCTAACTTCAGCCTGTCTCATCACACTGATGAGATTGGGCCATGTATGTTCAGTGCCCTACAATGAACAGGGTATTTAATAAAGAGTTGTGTTTATGTTGAAAAGTGTGGATCAATGATAAATTGTTGTTGATAAAAAAGAGCCAAAGGTGTGCACCTGGGAGGGTGGACCATACAGTCCCACATGCTTGCCCTGGAGGTTTATCTATGCCACAGCTATTAACCCATCCCACAAGTATCCTAATCATCCACAGCTATTACCATCAAAGGTCATCCCTGGCCATCCAAAGGTATCCCCTCACATCCCACAGCTCATCTACCATCTCAAAGGTATCACTCCCATCCCACAGTATTACTCATCCAAAGGTATCCCTGCCATACCCACAGCGATTTACCCATCCCAAAGGTATCCCTGCCCATCCCTGCTGGCTATCCTTACCCATCGCCACAAGAATGCAAAGGCTTAAACCATTTCTAAATGTTTCCACCAAGACTTTATATAATAAAATAATGACCAGTGTGTGAAGCAAAGATAATCTTTATTAATAACAAGCTGTAAAAGCAAAATTACCCAAGTGTCCAAGCAAAAGATAAAGTCAACCCGCGTCTCTGGCACTCTTCTTAGTCATCTGAGGTGTGCCCACTCTCAGGGTGAAGGATCCAGGTGCATGAGGTGGCTGCTGCTGGAATGCTGGTCTGAGGCATCATTGGGGTTGCCTGCGCCCGAGAGAGACAACAGGGGACGGTGTGTGGAGAAACTCTCAGAGAAGCTGGCTCAGTCCTGTGATGTTGAGAGCCACTTCCTCCAGGACATGGGGTGTCAGCCCAATACCAATGACAGATGTTTGAGACGCCGGGCTTGCATGGTGGGGTGGAGGAAGGAGGCAGTGTAGTGGGGATGTCTGGTCTGCAAGCTGAGCGAGATGAGGCATGGTGGCATCTGTGGCATCAGTGGCATCGGTGCATCGGTGGTGTGGGCGGTGCGTCGGGTGGTCGTCGTGGCATCAATGGCATCGGTGGCACGGTGGTGTACAATGACTGTGCTGGACTGGGAAGGGTGCCTGTTGCTGCTGAGATATCCTGGTACCCGTACCTTGTAGTGAGGCCTGTGGAAAGCCTTGGAAGGGCTGTGACATCAACTGGGTGGAGGAGCAGAGCTGACTGGGTCGGAGCAGATTCAGCTGGGTCTGGAGGGTTGTGTGAAGAAGACCGGTGATCCTGTCCTTTATCACCTGGTACTGTTGATTCGGACATGTTTCATGAGGGCCTGGTTGACATAGGTGAGGAAGGGCTTGCAGTGGAGGATGGACGTTGGTGTGTACCAGCTGAGAGAGAGATCTAAGCTGCTTCTGATGGTGTCTGATCTCCAGCAGGACAGTGTGGCTCTGCCCTCGGGTCTGGCTCTCTGCCTGCTTTCTGTGCAGGTGGAGCTAGGGGTGGATGTGGGTTGTGTCTCTGTGGCAGTGCCTCTCCTTGCTCCACTGCAATCAGGGGTCTCCACACGCTCCACCACGGGAGTGCAGCTGTCGGGGGGTCTCCGTCATGGCACGCTCACAGATACTGCCTGGACACAGGAGCTGACTCTTGGCCAGAAGAGGACTGCTCTCTGCAGCTGCCTGAGAGAGAGGGTTGTCAGAGGGCTGCTCCTCTGGTGGACTCTTCACTCTCCAAGAAGCTGCACTTGCCATCACGTAGGTCTCGTCGGTCCGTCAGCTTTGACTGTGGCCTGGCCAGAATTCTTTTTTTTTTTTTTGAAAAGAATTTTATTAATTTTCTACAGACACAATAACATACAAAACATTAAAAACATCTACTCTTCATATATACTTCGGTGTGTCGGTTGTTCATCAGTTTTGTGATTCAATTTTGTAGTTCAGTTACTAGTTTATATTGACATAACAATTATATTATCAATTCCATATCCTAAATTACTAAAAAAAATAAGAATAAGAATTTGTTTGACATACTTTTAAATTATGCTTTGTGAGATATCAATACTTTAAACATTATTCTATAACAATCAATAATCTAACAATCAATCCTAAAAACCTTATTAGATATAGTATTAATTTCTTTATCGTATTTTATCATCTAGCCATTGATAAAAAAGATCCAAATTTTCAATAAAATTGTTTATCTTCTTGCTCTTCTATTTCAAATGTCAATCTACTCATCTCAGCACATTCCAATATTTTCTTAATAATTTCTTCCTGTAATGGTATTTTCTCATCTTCCAATTTTAGCAAATACAATCTAGCCGCTGTTAATACATTTACAATCAAATATTTCAAGTCTTTATTATATGTGTCAGGTAAAATTCCCAATAAAAAAATCTCTGGTTTTCAAGTCTATGTGTTTCTTTGTTCATTTTTTCCAACCACATGTGAATTTTAGTCCAATATTTTTCTGGCATTCCTCACAAAGTCCACACATATGATAGTATATAGCCAGGTATCGATGACATTCCAACATTTTTCAGATTTGTTCTCTTGAATTCTTGCTATTCTTGTCGGGGGGAAGTGCACCTGTAAACATCTTATACAAGTTTTCTTTATATGCTGTTGACATTGTCATTTTATAATTTGAGACCACAATTTTTGCCATTTCTCTAAATCAATCCATATCAAAATCTTCCCCCAAGCAATCATAGTTTCTTTAACTTGTTCTTCCTCTAACTTAATTCCCAATAAATAACCATATAATTTTTTAATCACCTTTTCATTCAGTACGCATCAATATCTTTATCTAAATCAGTCTGTTTGTCATAGAATCCTTCCGTTTTAAAATCTTCATCATATCTGAGTGTATTTGCGCATCTGAAAACCAATTCATCTTATACCTGTTCCTCTAGCTTTGATCGATTTAAGTCCACCCTTTTCATCTAACAATTCCCCATATCTTAACTGTTTGTTTCCTTTTTATAGATCATAGGATAGGAAAATGCCTTCAATAGTCGATAACCAAACTGGAATTTTCAAATCTAACATTGTTTTTTTTATCTTCTCCTCATTTAACCACAAAGACTCCCGTATATAAGTTCTCTGAAATACCCCTGTGTTTTAGTTCCTATGTACCATAAAAAAGCATGCCAGCCCAACAGTAAATCATGTCCTTCTAATGTCAACAATCTATGCTTTCTAAATGTTATCCATTCTTTGACCCACATCAAACTTGCAGTCTTGATAATACAGTGTCCATTAGGAGGGCCAAAACGCTCCTCTAATTCTAGCATCTTGCAAAAGCTTTAACTTTATTCTCGCTCTTTTACCTTGCCATATAAACTTCAACATGATTTTTATGAATCTTCAAAATAGTCTTTTCCAAGTTCAATTGGTATTGTTGAAAGAGAAATTAAAATCTGTGGTAAAATATTCATCTTAATTGTTGAAATTCTCCCTAATTAATGACAAATTGCAACTTTCCCATTTCTTCAAGTCTGTAATTATCTGTATGTTTGAGTTTAGTATAATTATTCTCTTTTAATGTGGCTACATCTTGCTGTCAAATATTATCCCAGATACTTAACCTTATTTGTAACTTGGATTTTCAAAAGATCCAGCAGGACAGTGTGGCTCTGCCCCCCGGTCTGCCTCTCTGCCTAACGGGTTGGGTTGTGGTGGAAGTGCCATCTCCTTTCTCCACTGCGTCAGGGGTCTTCCATGTGCTCCGCCAAGGGTAGTATAGCTGTTGGGGGGTCTCCTTCGTGGCACGCTCCACAGATACTGCTGGGCACAGGAGGTGACTTTTGCCCGAAGAGGACTGCTCTCAGCAGGCTGCCTGGAAGAGGGTTGTCTAGAGGGGCTGCTCCTAGGTGGCAGATCTCACAACTCCAAGAAGCTGCACTTGGCATCACGTAGGTCTCCCGGTCCGTCAGCTTGGCCGCGGCCTGGCCAGATTTCTTGAGGTGCAGCTTCCGTACCAGGTGTGCATGTGCTTCCACCAGCCGAGGAGCACCTCCGAAGTGTAGCCCAGCTCTCCGCCTTCTCTCTCCAAGCAACCCTGCTTCCTTTTGGTGTCTCGATAGAGCCTGTGTCCCTTCCACCAAAGATACTTGTTCTCCTCAGCCATTCCAGCACCTCATCCTCATGTTCCTCTTCAATGGAGTACTCCTCCTCTCCCGTTCTCATTCTCGCGTATGCTTCTTCCTCCCTCTGCAGGGCCATCTGGGCCCTCATCAGAGGGGCTTCGAGGTTGTAGGGGCTGCTCCTCCACACCACACCAAGCAGCAGCAAACAACAACAGCGAGAAGCAGAAAAAGCAGGACGCAGCAGCACCAGCAGCACCAGACAGCATCAGCAGCACCAGCAGCACCAGCAGCAGCAGCAGCACAGCAGCACAGCAGCACCAGCAGCATGAGCAGCACCAGCAGGACCAGGATACGAGCAGCAGAGTAAAGCACAGCAGCACCAGCAGGACCAGCAGGACCAGGAGCACCAGCAGGACCAGAGCACCAGCAGGACCAGCAGGACCAGCAGACCAGCAGGACAGGCAGACCAGGAGCAGCGCCAAACAGAGTAAGCACCAGCAGAAGCACCAGCACCAGGAGCAGCACAGCAGAGTAAGCACCAGCAGAAGCCCCAGCACCAGGAGCAGCGCAGCAGAGTAAGCCACAGCAGACAGAGAGTCAGGGCCAGGGGGTGGATGGTGGCCCTGTCCCTCTTCCAGGGCTGGCAGCAGATGGCAGAGGCTCTTCTTCTTCCCATGGTTGTTGGCTGGCTGGCTGGCTGCTGGCTGGAGCTGTGTCTGCAGCAGGTCTTTCTCTGAATGGTGACTATGCTTGCGAGCTGCTTCCCTTTATATCCGCGGAGCTGACGCAATGCATCCTCCCCGCATGCGCAGTGAACGCTCTGCATCTGCTAGGCATTCGCTAGGCATCTCTAGTGCTTAGGCGTCCACTCTGCATCCGCTTCATCGGCTCGGCATCCTCTTTTCCGCTGCATCGTGGTGTCCGCTTCATTGTGCTCCCCAGAAGCCCCGCGGATGTGCCATCCGCTCCCATCCGCTTCCATCCACTAGGCTTCATGGAGCATCTGCTTTACATCCTGGCTACATCCTCCCCGTCCATTCCTTTTCCTTTGTTGTCGCCGCATCTGCTTATGCAAATTCGGGCAGTTTTGAGAGCGGATAACAATGGATGGAACATTTTCTCATCCGCTGTGTCCTTTTTACAAATGTTTTGCATCTGTCAGCCAATGTGATGGGCCTTTAAGTAGACAATAACGATTTCTTCTTTTTTTCCCAAACGGGCCACCGCCACCCAAGCTTGAGTTTCCCCTGCAAGTTCACTGAAGGAAGTTCATCTTTGTCTTCTTCATTATATTGGCTGACAATCCCACCACCATCAGAAGCTGCAACAACTGCCTGATTAGTTTTTGGCTCCTCCTCAGGCTCCTCTGATGCGTGCGCAGCCACTTTACCTTTCCCCTACCTTGCCCCCTCCCCCAGGGTTTATATTCACCAGCTCAATCACAAGAACTCTTGAGGTCCAAACAAAACAGTGGGTCAATTTATCTTCGCTGCGAGGTGAAGGCTTCAGCTGGCCACTACGAACACTTTTTGCTTTAACATCTTTTGTGTGGCCACCAGAGATTTGTGCAGAGAGTAAAGGCACGTTGTCAGCACTGCACCAACGTGATGCAAAGAGAAGCAAAACGGACAAAAAAGCTTGCCATCACATTCGAAAACGCGATTTTACTCATTGCCTCCGTTTTGCTTCTCTCTATCGATCCGCTATCCGTTTTTGGACGTTTTCATCCTCTCAAAAGTTTTGGACTCCCTAAAACTTTTGCGCGGGAAATGTTCCAATTCGTCCATTCTGCATCTGCCTACGCATCCGCTTACGCATCCATTATGCATCTCTGACGCATCCGCTATATCCGCTAACGGCGTGCGCTGCGCATCTGCGCAACTGGCACTGCCTGGACGCAGGAGCGAAGCGGAACGGATGCAGAACAGAGCAGAAATGGATGCTAGCGGATGCAGCACCGGGAAACAAGCGTTTAAAATGGAAAGAAACGGTTCGCAGAGGGGACCTATCTCGGATATTAAGGGATGCCTAGAGGATGCGGAGAGGATGCCTAGAGGATGCCTAGAGGATGCAAAGGGCAGCTGTAACTGCCATAAAAAGGGGGAGCAACTCATCTGCCATCTCACTTTCAGCCCAGCAGCCCAGCTGTGCAGACCTCTGCAGCCTTCATCTGACTCTTCCTCTTCACAGCAATCCAGTCATGTCCACCAATGGAGTTGCGACAAAATCCTTTCTGCAGCCAACATCCTTCTGCAACACTGCGAAACCATCTACAGTCTCTGGTGAGCATTACTACGGGAAGAACAGGAGCCACCAAAAAAAGTCTGGCTCCAAAGATGGTTTGCCAGAAGAGCAACAGTACGTACTTTTATGCAAGCTGATGGTTGGAGCTCAGGAGCGAAGACCCTCGGCGTTCCAGAACTTCATGAATATGTCTCCAGCCATGTTTTATGAACTGTGCAGCGCCTGACACCATGCGTTGACAAAGACAAACAACCAACTTCGCCGACCAGCCTGGAACCTGGGCTCAAGGTGACACTCAACTCTGTGCCACCTGGCTCAGGACCACCTACAGGAGCATGCAGCACGGCTGGAGAGTGCCGCCCAGCACCATCAGCTTTGTTGTCAGAGAAGTGTTGGCAGGCCATCATCGAAGAATACCAAGGAGGAGCTCCTCCAGTACCCCTCCACTGAAGAAGATGGAAGAATGTTGCAGAGGCAGTGGTATCAGAAGTGGAACTTCCCCCACACCGTTGGAGCATAGATGGCAAGCACGTGGCCTGCAAAAGCTGCAGCCAACTCGGAGTCCACTTATTTCAACCCAAGGCTTCTTTCAGGCATCGTCCTCTTTGCCATGGTCGATGCTGACTACAGATTCATGGTACATCGATGCTTCAGGCAACGGCTCATCTTCAGATGCCCAGGTATACAAATGCCAGTCACTCAAGGAGGGGCTGAGAAGAAAACCTCAATGGTGGGCTTCCCAGATCCAGACCCGCTGCCCAACGACACGCAAGATGTGCCCTACTTCACTTGGGGGATTATGCCTTCTCCCTAACAACCTACCTCATGAAGACCTACACCTCCAAATACCTCACCCGTGAAGAGAGGATCTTTAACTGCAGGCTGTCCAGGGCAAGACGGGTGGTGGAGAACTCCTTTGGCATCCTGGCCAAACAGGTTCCAGGTACTTATAGCCAACATGTATCATTGCCCAGAGACCATGAGGAGGATCGTGGAAGCTTGCTTGCATCCTGCACAATTTCATGCGCCACCCGCTACCCGGTTCTTGCAGAACACAGGCTTGTGGGACCTCCAGCAAGGCAATGGGGCAGGGAGCCTGGGGAATGGAGGCAAGGGCGAAACCGTTTAGACACTGAGGGTGTGCAAGGGCCCAACAGAGCCTCACATGAGGTGAAGAAGAGCGGCAACCTCCTGAAACACTGGTGCAACTCCCCAGCTGGAAGGGTGGTGTGGCAAGACAGGATGGTAGATGCTTAAAGGATGCTTCCTTCAGCCTGTCTCATCACACGGATGAGATTGGGCCATGTATGTTTGTTTGGCCTACAATGAACAGGGCGTTTAATAAAGAGTTCTGTTTGTGTTCAAATTGTGTGGATCAATGCTTACATTGTAATTGTTAATGAAGGGACCAAAGGGGTTGGCAATTGGGAGGGTGGACCATCCAGTCCCACTATGCTTGCACTGGAGGTTTATCTATCCATCCCACAGCTATTTTAACCCATCCACAGGTATCCCCTACCCCCCACCATCCATTCAGGTATCCCTACCCATCCCAGAGGTATCCCTGCCCATCCCACAGCTATCTTAACCACCCACAGCTATCTTAACCCATCCCACAGGTATCCATACCCATCCACAAGTATCCCTGCCCATCCACAGCTATCTTAACCCATCCAAAGGTATGCCTGCCCCATCCACTGCTATCCTTACCATTTCAAGGGTATCCCTGCCCATCCAACAGCTATCTTAACCCATCCACAAGCATGCAAAGGCTAAACCATTTCTAAAAGTTTCCACCTATACTTTATAGAAAAAAATAAATGAAGCAAGTGTTTGAAACAAAGATAAACTTTATTTTATAACAAGCTGTAAAATAAACAATGACCCAAGTCAAGTGTCCAAATAAAGTCCACAAATATCCAGCAGCCAGTCTCTGGCACTCCTCTTAGGTCACTCAGAGGTGTGTGCCCAGTCTAAGGTGTTAGGGTGCAGGTGCTGTGGAGGTGGGTGCTGCTGCAGTGCTGGTCTGAGGTGTTGCTGGAGTGCCTGGCCCCAGAGGACAACAGGGGATGGTGTGTTGAGGAAGGTCTCGGAGAGCTGGCTCAGCCCCCGATGCTGAGAGTCCTTCCTCCATGCCATGGGGTGTCAGCCCCGTACTGAGGACAGATGTACTGAGGCTGGGCTTGGCTGTGGGATGGAGGAAGGAGTAGTGTATGGGGCTGCCTGGTCTGCAGCGAGGTGAGGACTGGCGTGGGTGGCTCAATTGGCGTGGCTGGCAATCGCTGTCGTGGGTGTTGCCGATGCTGTGCCTATATGTGGAAGGGGCTGCTGTCTGTGCTGCTGGACCTCCGGTAGCTGTTAGCCCTGGTAGCGTGAGTGGCTGTGGGAAGCCCTGGTATGGGAGGGACATCAACCTGGGGTGGAGGAGCAGAACCTGGACTGGGTGGGAGCAGGTTCATTCTGGATCTGGAGGGTTGTTAAGGCAGCGTGATGATCCTCTCCTTCACCACCTGGTACTGGGGATCCGCCATCTCCTTGAGGGTCTGGTTGACGTAATTGAGGAAGGACTTGCGGTTGGAGGAGGAGGATTCGATGGGGACCAGCTGAGAGAGGAGACCTATGCTGGTGTGGATGGTGTCCCTGATCTCCACCAGGACATTGTGGCTGTGCCTCCTCCTGCCGTCTGGCTCTCTGCCTTACTGTGGAGGCGGAGATGTGGGGTGGATGTGGCTTATCAGAGCAGTGGACTCGATGCTCCTCTCTCACCACACACCAGGGAGTCCTCATCGCTCTCCACCACGCTTTCCACACCTGCCCGGGGGTTCTCCGCCGTGGCACACTCCACAGAAACCTGGCTGGAGAACAGGGACTGACTCTCGGCTGAAGAGGACTGGGTCGCAGCAGGCTGCCAGAGAGACAGGGTAGACAGGTGGGCTCCTGGTGCTCCTTGGTGGTGGACGCTCACCCTCCAGGAAGCTGCACTTGGCCATTAATAGTTCTCTCTGTCCCGTCAGCTTCACACCGCGGCTGGCCAGATTTTTTGAGGTGCAGCTTCCCGTACCAGGTGTGCATGTGCTTCCACCAGCCGAGGAGCACATCAGGTGTGTAGCCCAGACTCTCCGCCCTCTCTCTCCAAGCAGACGCTTCTGCTTGTGTCCCTGTACAGCAGGTGTCCCTTCCGCCACAGATAGTCGTCTCTCCTCAGCCACTCCAGCACCTCATCCTTGTGTTCTCCTCAATGTAGGATTGCCTCCTCTCCCGTCCCCGCATACGCCTCTTCCTCCCTTTGCCAGGACCAGATGGCCCTCATCAGAAGGGGCTCCAGGTAGTAGGGGCTGCTCCTCCACACACCAGCAGCAAGCAGCAGCAGCTGCATCACCAGCAGGATCATAATCATCATCATCATCAGCAGCAGCAGCAGCAGCAGCAGACCAGGATCAGCAGCAGCAGAGTAAGCACCAGCAGCAAGGGTCAGCAAGACCAGGGAGCAACGAGCAGCAGCAGCAGCACGCAGCAGGACCAGGAGCACGAGCAGGAACGAGCAGGACCAGCAGGACCAGCAGGACCAGGAGCAGCTTCAGCAGAGTAACGCAGCAGAAGCAACCACTGCCAGGAGCAGCTACAGCAGAAGCTCCAGCAATAGAATAGCGAGCCCATAGCAGCAGAAGCCCCAGCAGAAGATGAGTCAGGGCCAGGGGGCGGGAGGGTGGCCCTGTCCTCTTGCCAGGGATGGCGGCAGGTTCTGAGGCTTGCGCTTCATCCCCATGTTGTGGGTTGCTGGCTGGCAAGGAAGGCTTGCAGGAAGGCTGGCAGGCACCAAAGGCTGCAGGAAGCCTGGCACCAAGGCTGGCAGGAAGCTGGCAGGAAGCCTGTTAGAAGCCTGTTAGGAAGCCTGGCAGGAAGGCTGGCAAGGAACGGCGCACAAGGCTGGCAGACAGACTGGCTGGCAGGGAAGCTGGAAGGCAGGCTGCCAGCAAGGCTGGAAGGGAGGCTGCCAGGAGGCTGGCAGGGAGGCTGGAAGGCAGGCTGGAAGGCAGGCTGGCAGCAAGGCTGGCAGGGAGGCTGCCCAGGAGGCTGGGAGGCAGGCTGAGAGGCAGGCTGGAAGGGTGGCTGCCCAGGAGGCTGGGAGGCAGGCTGGCAGGCGAGACTGGCAGCAAGGATGGCAGAAAGGCTGGAAGGCAGACATGCAGGCAAGAAACTGGAGGTATGAAGCAGCAGGTCTTTCCCTCGGAATGCTGGCCACGTGCGAGCTGTTTCCCTTATATCCGGGGGGCTTGCGCAATGCATACCCCCCGCATTCGCAATTAACTCCAGGCATCTGTTTCTGCTCCGCTGTGCATTCCGCTAGGCTCCGCTGTGCATCTGCTTTATCCGCTGTGCATCCGTTCTGTGTCCGTTTTTCCGTTCCGCGTCCGCTTTGCTGAGACCCCCGAAAGCCCTGCATCCGCTCCCATGCGCTCCCATCCGCTGGGCTTCCGTTCTGCATCCGCTTTGCGCATCCGCCCTGCGTCCTCCCCGCGTCCATGTTATCTGCTCCAATTATGCAAATTTCGCCCTTTGAGCGCGGGAAACAACGGATGCAACATTTTTCTCTTCCGTTGTGTCCTTTTTGCATCCGTTGGGCAGTGTGACACGGCCTTAAGGAAACATAACCTTGATGGAAATATGAAAGAACAATTAGCTAGGCAAAACGGGCTGAAACATTTTTTAAGGCCTGAGAAATGAGATATCTGGAAATGACTCATCAGATGCAGTATAAGAAGAAGGAGGGAATAGAGTACCATTAGACTATTATAGCCAATCTTAATAAAAGTACTAGTCTTCCTGTGAAGTTGATTTACTGTGGTTGCTAGAGTTGATTTAATGTTTCCAATCAAGTCGATGATCCATATAGTCTGATTTTAGTGGTTCCAGTAAATATAACGCAACATCTTTGGCCTTTCTTTCCATTTTATTTGTACAGCCTTGCACCAACCACCTGAAGTAGACTCTCACTACAACTATTAGGGCATGTCTCCCCCACTTTCCCCACTGATTCTGTGGATCAATTTTTATTAAGCCAGATAACTCAATACCAGCAATTATTTCATCAAATCCTTCTTCTTCTGGAGTGTTGCCCAAAAATATTTACTAAAGAACAGGTTTAAATTTGAAATGGAGAAATGAGATGGAGCAAGCCATCCTTCAAAAGATATCCAATTCATACTTTGGGCAAGCCAAGCCTTAGAATGACTGAAATGTTTGACAAGAAGCATTTTAGCCCAGCTTGTGTAAACAGTTTGCTGATTGAAGCAAAGTGAAGTTATGTCTGAGCCAAGGTGAGAGCGAAAAACAAGGCCATGTCATGTCCAGCCAACAGCCACATCATGTCTGGCAGAACCCTATGCCCACAAGCTAGGCATCACCTTCCAGTTCAGAAAAGAGATTAAACAGATTAAAACAGCATATTATAATTTAACTGACTGGGTATACCCACAGAGGGAAACAACAGGACAATTTGTGCTCTTGATCAGATATTTGCTGGGTTAAGAATAACAGAAAAGTTAAGATTGAGAATTAAAAAGGAAGAGGGTTTAATTGACCATTAATTATAATGAAGAATACCTTTCTGAGGTAGTGCTCCAAATCAAGAACTTAAGACCAAATACCAAGTCCTTAGTACATAAGCAAGCAAGATTTCCAGGGGAGAAATGGTGAACTGGATTCACAGATCTGGACATGGCAGGAACTCCTTGCAAGGACATTGCAGGACAGCATCTTTCATGAGTTTGACCACCAGCAGATAAAGGGATCAATCATCTTGCTCACAGCTGTGGTGGTGTCTTTTAAAGGACACTAAATTTGCAAACCTCACTTTCACTTTTGAAAAATTCCAATTAACCATCTTAATAATATTAGAGACCTACATAATGAAAAGCTTATCTTCAACTCTGAACAAAAGAAAAATGAATTATAAGCTTAAAACTATGTAAGATTTTGATCTAAGAATGTTATAAATGAATTTAGGGTCAAATAAATTTGGAATGTTGACATTTACTATAAGATTTTGGAATTAACTGAAAAAAATGGCCTGTCATTTAAGTGCTTAGTTTTGCTATCCTGGCTATTAAAGCCTTAAAAAAAATAAATTTCTGTATCTTACTTGAGGCCTTGAGTTTGGCCCACAGATAGAAAGAACAATTCAAGCCTATTATTGATGTCAATTAATACTAGGAATTAGATAATGACACAAAATGTTATAACATTGGAAACATTAAAAGACTTCTTTGAAGAATGGAGCCAGAAATTACAGTACTACAAAAACAACACTATCAGCAATGATGTATGAATGTACGGATAGACTATGTCCAAATTATTCTAATAAAGGAATGACAGATGTGGAACAAATTTTATCTGACAAGACAGAAAAAGTACCAAGAGTGAAACTACAAATAACAGGCCAAGACAATTATTTGCAAAAGGACACTTTTACTGTATATACAAAAGAAACTGGCTGAAGTTTTAAAAATAAAAAGGAAAATACAAATGATAAAGCAAATGATGATCTGGAAAATTATTTTTATTAAATTTATAAAAGATATTTATGAAAACCTTGAGGAAATCTGTGTGATGAGATAAGAAAAAATTGAAAAGAAATCTAATCCTATTATAATATTGATAGGATAAAGATTTACTGTTAAAAGTAAACAGAAAGAATATAAAGTTGATTTATTTCCTCTACAAGAGAAACTCGAAAAATTAGAATATCGTGCAAAAGTTCATTTATTTCAGTAATGCAACTTAAAAGGTAACCTAATATTATGAGATAAGATCATTACATGCAAGCAAGATAGTTCAAAGCCGTGATTGTCATAGATTGGAGCATGATAATGGCTTACGAGCTCAATGAAACCAGATCCACACTCTCGGAGAATTAGATTATGTGAAAAGGTAATATTCTAGGCTCAAAGTTCCTCAGCTCTAATAAGTAAATTAAGCATAAACACGCTGCAAAGGGTTCTGAGCCTTAAGATGGTATCTAGCCAGATTCAGAAGGAATACAATGGGGAAAGACTGCGGACCTACAGTTGTCAGACAAACCTCCTTGCATCCTCCATAAGGAAGGGAAAGCTCACAAAGGTAATTGCACAAAGCAGTAGATGTCAAAGTGCTGTAGTCAAAGCACATGAATAGAAAGTTCTGTGGAAGGGAAACGTGTGGAAGACAAAAGGTGCGACAACCAGCAGGAGAACCTGAGCTGGAGAAGGCAGGCTGGAAGGAAAGGCCATTGTAGGAAGGCCCATTGCAAAGTGTTGCGGGGTCTTTCAGCAAGGAGTGATGAGGTCTGGAGTCAGTGCATCAATGAGCACCACAACACGATGGATCTGACATGGGCTTCAATTGTCATATTCCCTTACTGATCAAGAAGCCGCTCTGAACAACAAAATGACAGTAAGCATCTTCCTGGCTAAAGAAAAAAAGTCCTGATTGTTGCTCAGTGGTCAAATCCTTTTTTCTGATGAGAGCAACTTTTGCATCCAATATTGGAAACCAAAGGACCCAGAGTCTGGAGGACAGAATGGCGAGCGCACACACTGCAAGATGCTTGAAGTCCAGGTGTGACGTTTCCACTGTGTGTTGATTTGGGGAGCATGTCCACTGCTGGTGTTGGTCCAACTGCTTGGCGTCATTAATGTCCAGAGCACTAATGCAGCCGTCTCAGGAATTTTGGAGCACTTTGCTTCCCTTCCACAGACAAAGCTTATGGGGGACTGCTGATTGCAATTTTCAGCAGGACTTGGCACCTGCCGCACCTTGCCAAAAGCACAAAGCCTGGTTAATGACCGTGGATTACTGTGCTTGATTGGCAGCACATTCTATTGACTGAACCCATATGAGAATGATGGGACTATTTTGCAAGAGAAAGATGAGAGACATGAGACCGAACAATGCAGAAGAGCTGAAGGCTGCTATTGAAGCATCCTGGTCTTCCATAACACCCCAGCAGTGCCTCAGGCTGATCGCTTCCATGCCACGCCACATTGAGGCAGTAATTGCTGCAAAAGGGGCCCAAACCAAGTACTGAGTACACATGCATGCTTATGTTTTTCAGAGGTCCAATACTGTTCTGTGTACAATCCTTGTTTATTGATTGCATGTAATATTCTAATTTTCTGAGAATGTGGATTTTGGGTTTTTATGAACTGTAAGCCATAATTATCACAATTATGACAAACCACGGGTTGAACTATCTTGCTTTGCATGTAATGAGTCTGTCTTATGTATTAGTTTCACCTTTTAAATTGCGTTACTGAAATAAATGAACTTTTGCATGATATTCTAATTTTTCGAGTTTCACCTGTAGGTTAAATTAAGACTCGTGGGAGACCAATGTTCTGGCAACCCCTTATGGACTTTTTTCTAAGCCCAGAATTGAAAAGTTAATATTTTATTAATTCACTTATAGATAAGGGATAGGATATGGAATGAATAGATACCTATTTGTAACCTTACAGGGGATGAAGAATTATGAAATATATTTTCACTTGTGATGAAGGTTGGAAGTCATTTCTTTATATAATTCTTTTCTTTTTAGCACATTCTTTCTTCTCTTTTTCATTCTCTTCTCTTCGCCTAAGTTTCGTTTGTTTTAGTTTTTACTATTGTAATCAAAATTCTTCACTTCCATTTTTAAAAAGTATGTAAGCAAGTAAGTAAGGAATGCGGTGGCTCAGTGGCTAAGACGCTGAGCTTGTCGATCAGAAAGGTCGGCAGTTCAGCAGTTCGAATCCCGAGTGCCGTGTAACAGAAGGAGCCCCTGTTACTTGTCCCAGCTTCTGTCAACCTAGCAGTAGCATAGCAAATGCAAGTAATAAAATAGGTACCACTTTGGTGGGAAGGAAACAGTGTTCTATGCGCCTTCAGCATTTAGTCATGCCGGCCACGTGACCACGGAGATGTCTTTGGACAGCGCTGGTTCTTCGGCTTTGTAATGGAGATAAGCACTGCCCCCTAGAGCCAGAAACGACTAGCATGCATGTGTGAGGGGAACCTTTACCTTTTTAAGCAAGTAAGAGACAGCTACAATGTCAAGATGATCTTTCACCATCAGTATAAATCTCTCAAGTAATTTGCTGAAATAGAAAACTTTTCAATCCAAAGATAACTTTTTGTCCATACCTGAATTCACCATCTTGGATCACACAATACCACCTCTCTTTCACCACCAGCAACAACAAAACTAAGCGTTATAATGGGAGCCTACCATCTCTCTCTGGATGTTATGTGAAGAACTGAGAGGATAGGATCCAACTTCTAATGTTTCTTATTTCTGCATAAGGGATCACAAAATCATTGCAGCCTAAATCTGCTCCTGTAGTGCACATTAGCTTCATCCATCACTTCTCAAAGACTAATCTCTTGGCTCCCTCCCTCTGCAGACTGGATAGTATTGGGTTCCAAATATCTAACAAAGGGAAAAGAAATGCTTTGGATGTATATCAAAAGCAATGAATGAGTTTGTGAGAATGACCCTAAATGTAAATGATTAGATTGATGAATTTAAAAAAAATAGTCTACTGTCTGATCTAGGTACAAACTGGGGGAAAAAGGCTGTAGAGTGATTTTGATCACTAAAATCTAGACATATATTACAATCTAAAATAGTGCCCGTTATGGCAAAACAGAGAGTGGCTTGAGAAGTGACCCTATGCAAAATATTGCTTTCTATTCTTGGATTTAACTCAGATCTTAAGTATATTTTGAAGTGCTGTCATTTGGCAGATTTATGTACTGTTGAAGCGAATTCAAATGTTACAGCTTCATTTCTTTTTAAGGGGGGGGAAGAGCCCTGGGCCTTTGGGAAACAAAATAAACAACCTGGCTATGATGTTCCCCCAAAGAGAAGCAAGAACAAAGCCTCTCCCTAGGTGAGCAAAGAGACGGGAATCAGCTTTGAACTAAACAACATCTTGCATGAAGGATCTGAATGAGGCATAATCAACAGATCTCTGGTACAACATCTGGCACCCTCAAAGAGAATCAGCCTTCAAGATGAATAATGCAACGAGGGTGAAGAACTTGTCCTTTTAATTAATCCATGGAACTGAGTATAATAAAAACAATAATGGTACAGGAATAGTCATCTTGTAGGGTGCCTGATTAGGGAAAGTTGCTCCATGCTATTAAATATTTGGGTAGATTTAGATCAGGCCCTACTGTGAGGAAAGGCCGGGGAAAAGTCTAAAAGGAGCTCCTAAAAGATGCATTTGATCGGAGCAGATGGCATAAAGAGGGGAAGTTCATTCACATGTGGCTGCTGCTGATGCCATACATAAGGCAGCATCCTGCTTCCTTGCCTTGGCGTTTCCCATCTACACTGACAGGTTGGCTAAAGCTCTTAAAGGGACTGAAAGGATTGGATTTTAATTCCATAATTTTTGCTCTGGGGGAGAAATTTGTAATCACTGAGAATGAATCTGAGGGTACTGTCAGAGGGCTGGAAAGACAATCCCAAACTCTGCATAATTCTGTTCTATTCTGTTTTGGGTAGGGCCCTTGGATCTTCTGTTCTTCTCACAAATAGACCCAGGATCCAGCTGGGGAATCTTCTTGATCTCCTGCTGCTTCAGCCACTTCCCTTTGCCAGGTGAGGCTGAGCCAGGAGTTCCTCAGTTGGAAGCAGGGATTCCCCCTCAGCAAAACCGCATTGTCAGAGGCATCTCTTGAGCGATGGGTTGGAAGGAGCTTCCCTGCCTTGCACAGTACAGCTTTGCTCACCAGCTCACTTATTCATGCACGCAACAAATGTCACCATGGAAACAAGACTTTGAAAACAAATTGTCTGTAGTGGTGGTGGGGGGTTTCTTTCTTTCCCTTTTA
The DNA here is from genome assembly GCA_004320025.1 of Laticauda laticaudata. NCBI lineage: Eukaryota > Metazoa > Chordata > Lepidosauria > Squamata > Elapidae > Laticauda > Laticauda laticaudata. The sequence goes on from BHFT01016467.1 coordinate 23,086, forward strand.
GGCTACCGACGGGGTTCTTTTTCCTTCAGGCTCCAAAGAACATGGAAGAAAGGGAGCAAGGCTGACCCTTCTCCGAAGCTCAGGATGCTTTCAGCAGCTAAGAAACTCAAAGAAAAACCATAGAGAATATGTGGGAGATGACATAGAAATCTCCTTATCAAAGTATGTATATTTTTAAAAAAAACTTATCATCTTTTTTCTGGGAAAAAGATTACTGAACGACTAGGAAACTAAATTGTCACTTTATGTTGAATAATCCCAAGGGATGAGCAGAAGATGTACTAGAATATCTAGCTGAGATTTAGACATAGTTTATTTGTTCATTCCTACTATATCTTCCCCCGTGAACCCAGCCACTATCTTACACTTGTCGCAGCTTTGGCGACTCCAGCATTCCAGTAAAAATCAAAAGGCCAAAATGCCATTGATGGACATTATTATCCTGGTCCTAAATGGACCTGCTCACATAGAAGGACAGAGCCTGCACACTTTATTCTGTGTAAATCTCTGTCTGTTATATAATTGATCAAGAAAGTTCCTAGCCCAAGAGGCAGAACTGGATCATTATATAGTTAAACTGGAAATGAGAGGCAAATAGAATTGATGGTAGCTATTCTAATAATTGCAGCAAATCAAGTACTTATTATTACTCCTAGCTTAACAATCATACCTGAGGCAAACCATGATGACAATGATGTTTAGACATAATTCCAGTAAAAAATTATGTGTTATTCTGGATTTGGCTTACAAATGAATTTTAAATTATCCACGATAGAGATGTCCCATTTCTCTCCTTGTGCTCTAGCTAATATTTCAGTCTTTCATTTGCAGCTGCTTCTGTGAAACCTACCCGCCCGCCCCCC
>BHFT01016468.1:0-17726 GCA_004320025.1 Laticauda laticaudata
GGTTAGCCATAGCCTTCGTGTAGGGAAGGGCCTGTGAAAGTCTTGGAAGGGCGTGACATCAATTGGGGGTGGAGGAGCAGGCCTGTGATTGTCGGTGGGAGCGAGTTGATGGTTTGGTCTGGTCGCCAGGGTACTTGTGAAGAAGATCGGTGATCCTGTCCTCACCCTCAACATGTACTACACACGGGCCCAGTTATACACCCACCACATGTTCCTCGAGGGTCTGGTCTCGACTCTACGCGCTGAGCGGAAAGGCTTGCGCGGTTGGATGATGGACCTTCCTGCGAATGTGTCACACATCACTGAGTGACGAAGGAAGATCTACACATCTCTCCATGAGTGTCCCTGATCTCCAGCAGGGACTGTGTGGCTTCTGCCACCTCCGGTCTGCTTCTGACTCTGCTTCTGTCACAGAGAGGCCACTGGAACTGGTGGTGGATGCTGCGTTATTGGTCTACTGAGTGGACAGTGCTCATTCCTTTGCCCCACTGCATCAGGGGGTCTTCCACCAGCGGCTCCGCCGACTGGTAGTACAGCTGTCGAGGAAGGTCCTCCATCCGTGGCACGCTCCACAATACCTGGTCCTGGACCACCAGGACGCTGATCTCTTTTGCCAGAAGAGGACTGGCTCCTCAGCAGGCCTGCCTGAGAGAGAGGGTTGTGAGAGTGCTGCTCCTCAGTGGCGGATCTCACCTACCACAGAAGCTCGCACTTCGGCCATCATGTACTGGTCTTCTCTATCGTCAGCTTGACCACGGCCCCTTGGCCAGCATTTCTTGAGGTGGCAGCTTTCCGTTACCAAGGTTGGCTGTTGCTTTCCACCAGCCGAGAGACACCTTCCGAAGTGTTAGACCACTGGCTCTCCTCCTTCCATCTCCAAGCAGACCATACTTCCACTTGTGTTCGATAAGCCTGTGGTCCCTGTCTCGCCCAAAGACTATTCATTCTCCCTCCAGCCACTCCAGCACTCAACCTTCTCCTCTATGTTCTTCTTCGTTGTGTATTCCTCCTCTCACCGGTCACACCGTCTGCCTCTTACTTTCCCCTTTGGCAGGGGCCATATGGGCCCTCATCAGACAGGCGCTTTCCATGTTGTACGGGCTGCATCCTCCATAACCACCACCACCAGCACAGCAGCAACCACACAACACGTAGCAGCAAAAAGCAGACCAGCAGGACCAGCAGCAGCACCAGGCAGCACCAGCAGCTACCAGCAAGGACCGGGCAACACCAACAGAACCAGGAGGCACGAGCAGGACCCAGGGAGCTCGCAGCGAGCCAGGAAAGCACCAGCAGGACCAGCAGGACCAGGAAGCAGCGCCATTGTATTTTTTTTGGAGTAAGCCACCAGCAACGAAGCACCACACACCAGGTAGCCAGTGCAAGCCAGATGTAAGCACCAGAAGAAGCACCAGCACAGGAGCAGTTGCCAGCACAGGGAGTAAGCCCCAGCAGAAGCGCCTAGCACCAAGGAGCAGTGCCAGCAGATAAGCCACCAGTCAGTAAGCACCACCACCTAGAAGCACAGCATCAGCCATGAGTAAGTCACCAGGCAGAAGAGCTACCACCCAGACAGAAAGCATCAGCAAGAAGCACCACACAAACAGAAGCAGCATCAGCAGAGAAGCACCACCTCAGAAACAAGCATCAGCAGAACGAAACCCCAACACCAGTAAGAGCCGTGCCTGGGCAGCAGAAGCCCCAGCAGAAGGGCAGAGTCAGGGCAGGGGGTGGGCAGGGGATGCGCCCTGTCCCTCTTGCCAGGGCTGGCCAGCAGATGGCATAGAGGCTTCCTTTTTTCTTCCCTCATGGTTGTTTGTGTTCTGCTGGCTCGGCTGGCTGGCTGGCAAGCTGTCTGAAGCAGGTCTTTCCTCTGAATGGTGACCTGCTTGCGAGCTGTCGTCCCCCTTATCATCACGGGGCTTGAAACGCAATGTATCCTCCCGCATTGACCGAGTGAAACTCTAGGTCATCCGGCTAAGCTTCCGCTCTGCATCCGCTTGCATGTCGCTCGGCATCCGCTCTGCATCCGCTCTTTCCGTTTCCGCATACGGCCGCTTTGTCTGTGCTCCCCCGGAAGGCCTTGCGGATGTGGCCATCTGTCCCCATCCGCTTCCATCTAGGCTTCCGTGGAGCATCTGCTTTCCATCCGCCCTACGTCCTCCCCCCGTCCGTTCCTTTCCGTGTTGTCCGTTCTGCTTATGCAAATTCAAGGCACTTTTGAGAGCGGATAACAACGGATGGGACATTTTGCTCGTCCATTGTGTCCTTTTCACAAACGTTTTGCACCCGTCGGCTAGTGTGACAGGGCCTTAAGGGAAGGGAGCATATAAATCATAAACCTAGTAGCCCCCTCTTGTTTATATTCCTCAAAAGCTGGTATACAGACACAGAGAAATTGTCTAGAATATATAATGGGACTTCAAAGTTATGTTGGGAATATGAACATTTTATCATGTTTATCAAGAAGAAACATTTTACCACGTTTAAAATGTTGATACCCAATGTATAAAAAAGGGAGAAAATTTTGGATTCAAATAAATACACTGATTCAGAAGATATTAATTGTAGAACTTTTTTTATATTTGATAAATGCAGCAAGATTATTGTGTGCACAAAGATGGAAAGATTTGGCATAATTCACAATGCAGAATGGTTGGTGAAAAGGATAGAACGCGCTAAATTAACTCCTTTGATCAAAGAAAAAAAATATATTTATTCCTGTCTGGGGAACCCTTATGAACTTTTTGGGCAAAACAAAACCATTCACTTCTAATTTATGATTTTGATTTGAGACAGGATAGGTTATAAAAAGAATCTACAGAGTAGATAGATTAAGAAGAAAATTCATAGGTATAATTGCTGTAAAGAAGATTAGAAGCTATTTCTTTATATCGTTTTTCCTATTTTCTTTTTTTTCTTTTACATTTTTTCTTTTTAGCACCTTTAGCTTTTAATTTATTTATTTTTTCTTATTTACATGACCTTTAATTGGTATTGTATGTCTATCATTTATCATCTACTGGTATCTATATTTCATATATACATGTATGTATATGTATATGCATGTGTATATGTATATGTATTTTTAAGAACCTGGTAGTACACAGAGGCATCACAAAAGAAAGTCGTCATGATGTCCTTGGTAATTATGTCCTTCATGAATTTTTTTCTGAAGCTGTAACATCTTTGCAATATTTAATAAATCCAATGGTAGTAAATTCCATTCTTTTTTTAAAAAAATATTCCCATTCATCTTCACTGAAGGACATAAGTCTTAGTATTACAAAAAAATCAGGAAGGTTTTATGCAAAGTGAAGAGAAACAGCTAAATTTTTCCATCTACTATTTTACCCTTTGCATTTTTTTAAAAAATAAATCGCTTTTATGCTGCTCTTCCATCAACTTTTTTGGCACCAGATCTGTTTCTACAGTATACATTTGGAGAGAATGTGGCTCAAGATTTATGTACTTTAGTGTAATTTTGTATAATTATTTTATAATATTGGTAATTTATTTTTAGACTTTTTTTCAGTTTTTCATTTAAGCAGTCATTGAGCTATATGCCACATCTCCAAGATCTCTTTCGTGATCAACATCATGGAGTTGGATTCCATTAACCCATAAGTGAAGTTAGGATATTTTTTTCAAATGTACTTACAATTATATATGCTTACATTGACCCTCACTTGTTATTTTATAAATTTCATGGACTGGGGAATTCTTCAGGATTATTTCATTGTTTTTTATTTTTTTTAACTGCTGCAAATAACTTGGTTCATTAACAAACATGATCTCTTCACTGCAGACACTGATTGTACGACTTAAGCCCAACAGTTGGACTTTTGTGAAAGAGATACATGGAGCTTTTATTAAATGTCTTTTGAAAGCATTTAAGCTGATTTTGCAAGATCCCATCCTCTTAGTTTCACATTGATATCTTCAGCAGAGAAATCAATGGGGGTGCTTCATTAAGTATCAGGCAACTTGCAGTAACATTACATTTAAGTGTGATGTTCAATAATATATAAGATGTTAAAAATATCTCCCTATCCAATTTTTCTATAGGAGGCATTCTTTTGTATGTCTCTATCATGTTCTTTACCATACCTTTAATGCCTGTTATCCTGTAAGAGTAAAGTCACCTCCTCCATAGTGCAATTATGTTTGTTTGGAGAGAGTTAGGTTAGCCTGCAGATGTGTACACAAGTTTAAAGTAAGGGAAGAAATTAGCTTCACAAAAGCTAGTTTGCTTCTTGCAGTGTTTGTCTGACAAATATTGACATGCAATAATCCCCTGAATCCAAGGCTATGAATACTTGCACTACATTGCTCCTGGAACACAGTTCATTTTTTTGTATTCAGTGGACCACAAGAAACCAGATTAGATGTAGTAATAAAAGAGATATGTGTCAGAACGGGGTCATTGCTGATTCTATGACAGTGAAGGAGATTTTTAAAATACAATGTGAAGAGTTGGAGAGATAAGCAATGTGGTAAACAATACCACAAGAGGTAAACAATATAAAAGTATAAAAGAAAAACCAGCCTTTTTCTCCAAACATCCCCTTACTTCTGCATAAGCAATTGTTGAACTTATAGTATCTGGTTTTTGCTTCTTCCTATAAGTATTATGTTTTATTTCCTTTCATGAAACAAAACATGAAATAGCTTAGTAGTAGGGACCAGTTTAAGTATACTTTTGATGGAGTCCAATGAGATCCCTCAGTGTATGTATCAGTCATTATGTGATTTACAGGAAAGAATGTTAAAAAGCATTGCAATTGTCAGCCCCATTAGGTAGGCCAAACCAGGAAATCAACTCCAAGTGAAAATTAAAACTACTTTTTTGGTATTAATTGTAATAATTAAAATTGTAATATGATTCTAATTGTATTTTATAGCATGTGAAAATTACAATTTCAATTGAACAGTGTGTTGTCTGGGTACAAATAATTTTAGGAAAGAATCACAGTATTTACAACAATATTCATTGCTTTAATATAAATTATATTAACAATAATCATACTATTTGTTTAACTAAGTTAATGTATCTTCCTTATATCACTAATCCTTTCTTATATTTCCCTGTTTCTAGCTCCTGTTTTGTCAAAATTAAAACTACTTTTATTGAGATTATCTGAAGCAGAATTCTGTAATCTCCTCTTCTGATTTAGGAAGGTATTTATCTGAGTAAATGTCATTTCATTGTGAATTTAAAAATGTTTCAGTCCCTTTTTCCTAACTAACAGATCCTGCCTACCTTCTTGCTTCATCTTTACAGTAATAAGACTGCTTTCTAGTTAAGTATATTCTGTACCTAAGGAATAGTAATATTAAATATATGTAAAGCTATATGCAAAGATGCATGAAACGAAATTAAGTTTGTCCTGATCTCATCTGTTGTAAAATGCAGACTTGACAGATAATTTAATGATCAAGTGTGTCCCTTGGCCAGAAAAATAGGGCATCTCTATTTTAATCCTTTATTGTATTTTCAGTAAATATCATGAGGCTGGACTACTGCAGAGAGCTCTATGTATGGGTGCCCTTGAAGCCCATCTTGAAGTTTCAGGGTGGTTTAGTTCAGAAAGCAGAGGCTTGTTTAAAGAGTGGCCTTAGCACTGCTGATGTTACCTAATTTGGGTAATGAAACTTTTGTAAAAACAACCAAGCTCAGAGAACACCAAGGACTCCTCATGGGTGATACTTGCTGCTATGAATATATTATACATCCATTGGCTCCCAATTAGCTTTCGAGTACAAGATGCTTCTGTGGTTTGGCCCCCAGCTTCAGGACAACCTTTGCCAAGTACAATTGCCCTGCTTTTTTGTCCTAGGAGAAATAGAAGGTAGCTCCCTATTTCTATGGGATGCACAGTAGAAGTTCATAGGTTCTATTTTCCTAAATGTATAACTAAAAAAACCAAATGTGTGTAGGTGAAATGTATATCATTCATAACTACATTAGCATTTATCTGCTTGGATGTAAAGTTTCTGCCCACTCAATTATTGGACTTGGAAAGGAAGGTTTTGTCAAAAAGTATACTTTACTTTGTTTAGATGACATTTTCATCTGTGACACTGATGGTTGTTCTTTGTCCTTCCATTGCAGAACATCTTATTATCTATTTTACACATCACCGTATTTTTTTCCCCAAAGGCTTTCCAAGGATAAATTGCTCAACTTTTGAGCAGATAATCCTACTTTTGAGTAGCAGGGAACCAAAGTTCCTGAAAAGAATGCACATGGGTGATAAGGGTGTGATTGTACTCCATCATAGTCACATTTTCACTTCTGTGATTGGGCACAACTGTGACTTGCCTATAATTACTTGCTTGAAGTTCAGACAAAGTTCCTCAATGAAAAGCCAGTTTTTCAGTTCAGGAACCTATATTATGCTCCTGCTATAATTCATACAATTTGGAAAGCATGTATCTTTGTTATCAAGCTAAGTGTCCTTGTCACTCAGCTTCCTAACAATTAGGTAGATATTTTCAAAGGGCATGGTCCAGATATCCCAAACAGTCTATTAGGTAGCCTTGGTAAGTGCAGTAAAAGGTTCTTTTGAATATAACTATATTTAAAAAGTTCTTCTTCATGCAAAACACAATTAAGCTATGAAATTTGCTACTTCAAGTATACTGATATACTGTATAAAGACAAATTCAAGGATAGGCATTATTAGTTATGGCATTATCACTTTACTTCTAGTATTAAAAATGATGTGACTTTGAAAGATAGCTGCTAGAATTATAGTTGGCAGATATATTCAGATGCTTAATACAATCAAATACTGTTAGTGTAAACACTAATAATTAGAAACAAATTCTATTAATATTGGGGTCAGGCTGCAAATCAATTTATCATCATAAAATGATAATATCCTGAGATGGCTCAACTACCAGTTAAATTCTGTGGGGGGGGGAGGGAGAGGGAGAGGGAGGGAGAGAATGAAAGAAACATAACAGTATGTTAATTACAGATGAATTCTACTTGTTATGACAAAGAATTTGACAAAATGTTAAGCTAGAATCTTCATCAGACAGAAGAGTGTTTGCATAAGATCCATCTGATTATCAGGAAAAAGAAGTATTTGCCATTCTTAATGTGTTGCCTATATCTCTGTTGAAAAGAGTATATTATAAATGATACAGATTTTGCTGTTCTATTACCATAAGGACATAACTTTTTAGCACAGCAAATCTTCTTAAATCTGTCACTGAGAATGGCTGAAGCTAAAATATTGAAGTGATAGTTGTGACATTTAGGTATAATAAATTGATCAAAGTACTATATGCAGCTGGTTAGAGCTTACTCAGCTCCAACTCTTTCATTCAGCATATTTGGATATTCTGTTATGTTCAATATTGAATTCCATATCTAATATCTTTATCAGAATGTGTACATGTCAGCCTTTTGGGGTAGACTGTCAGGAAACAGCATAAGGCTTCCAGGAATACTACTTTATTGTTGTTCAGTTTAATAACTGAATCTTTTCCTCTGCCCACTCTTATACCACAAAGACTCAGAGGAGGGTTGTTTTGAGAGAGATTTTTGTGTGTGTGTGTGTGTGTGTGTGTGTGAGAGAGAGAGAGAGAGAGAGAGAGAGAGAGAGAGAGAGAAGCCTTCTCCTTTCTTAAAACTGGGTTGTCTCTTATTTTGCTTTTTTCAATATTATTTTTGAATTCCTCTATGGTATTAGACTTCTCATAATTCATGATCAGCACCACCACCAGTGGATTAATATATCTAAGAGGACTGATCATGATTAACCTAGGTTAAAGGGTCCATAGAGAGCAGAAGGTAATATGCAGCCTTTTCTTCATTAAGATTACATAGCCTCGTATATGTTAAAACTGACACACTTTTCAGCAAAAATATCCAATATTGATTTTGCTAATAATGTACAATAGACTGGCAAGCATTAGATGGATTATTCTCCATATTTTTCTTCAATATGGGACCTATAACAGCCAGAGCCCAATTTTTAGGAATTCAGGTAGAAAGCGCAAACTGAAGTTGGTATTGGCATCCAGCAATCTATGTAACTTTTAATCAGCTCAGGGAAATAGAATTGTAGTCAAGTGACTTTCCCTATCTTAAATGGTAGTTCAATTTACACGTCTTAAACTGAGATAAACCGGGAATTCATATCTATCTCCCTACGGAATAAAGAAAAACCATATTGGTTTCCTAACGTAACCTTGCTCTAGGAAGCTGAATCTTTCAAAGAAGCAAAAACCTAACAGATTTTGGAAAAATATCTTTAAGGCTAATTTGCATTAAAAACATAATCTTGAAAATTGTAACAAAAAAAAAATCCCAGCCAGATTTCTGCAGTAATGAGCTTATTAAGGCAGAGTTTTCTGAATGCTTTCCTCTCATGCCTTTTACATCTGCATTGTGTTGCCTTTTCTCATCTAATTTACATTTTGTTACTTTCTTTCCATTGTTTCCATACAATATAAACATTCCAAGATTCCTGCATAGTTTGGCTTCTCCTTGCACTCACGAACACTATTTAATTAAAATATTCACCTTGAGCAGGAATCTGGACTTGTGCAAGTAGTCCTTCAAACACCATGTTCCTAAATAATAGGTGTTTTTTTTTTGTAAGTTTCAATTCCATATTTCAAGTGACAAAGGCTCACCTTTGAATTTAATAACATAATCATAGAATTCTAGCTTTGCTACAAAAAAATTCCTGGATAATTTATACTTATATGCCTTCTAGATTCATGCAAGAGCTGCCAAAGCTATTTTTGTTTGCTTCTTTAGATCCTGAAAAGTCTATCCCTCATTTCCTATTGAGACAGCACTGACAAAGGGAATAGAACAAGCAAATGCTCCAAATAACTCTGAGAAAAATGTGGAACAAAGCAGCAAAATGCCCAATGTATTTTGGTGAAGCCCAGGATTTTCTTGTGGGGAACATCATCAGTATGTTGATAACTTTCAGCCTTGTTCTTCTTTTTCAAATAATGAACCCCAGGGATAGTTTGGAATTTTAGAAGTGATTAGAAGTAAGAAGTTAACATTTTATTTTGGAAAATTAACCTGGACGTACGTTTTTCTATTCATGTTCTTAGATGGAATTCCACTCATTTCAAAAGACTTATGTTTCTATTTTGGGGGTCTTTCTACTCTTGCTGTTTATCTGAGAAGATACAGATAATTTGTTGGTCAGGGCTGCTTCCTATATTTTCAAATACAGCAGTTACTGCTTCTGGAGAAAAAGATTATTGATCAGGAAGAAGACAACAACACACATTATCATAAAGCTGAAGTGACTTTCCAGTGGCATAGCTTACAATATTAAATATGTTTAGTTTTGCAAGAAGCTCTTTTTTTTTAGAAAGTGACCTGATGTTAATTGAATTCTCTCCCAAACTATATATTTGGATCTTTTGTTATCAAGGGTTTTACTAGCCCTTTGTGAATGTGATATTAAAGAATCATTCTTTTGTTTGTTTTGGTCTGCTTTTAATCTAGATGCTCAATTGAACGAATAACTTGCTGGTTTTCACTTTCATCTTGAATATATGGAAGAGATGCTATTTCTGTCAACAACTTAGTAGATGGTCACAGAGGAACCATGTTCTTTCATTATTTGCTTTACAGGAATCATCATGTCGATCTGCTTTACAGGGTTGTTGTCAAGATGACTGAGAGGAAGTGTGTGAAGAGCTTTGAGCATTCAATAACCATGTCAATTCTTTTTTCTTTGTAGGGGAGTTGCTAAAACATGCTTGCTCAGGTTGAAAAGAAAATAGCATGGGTGTAATTGGGAGCAGGCTTGAAGAAAGTAGAGAGGGAAATAAGAGTTCTGGGTGACTCTCAATGACTGTTACATGAACAGGAATCTCTCTCTCTTGGTGGAAAAGGAACATACTTTAGTTGTGGAGTTCCATCAAGAACCTGCTCTGCATTTTATTTACAGGAATTTACCATCAATTATTTATAATCTGTAGTATTGACTATAGTATTTTTCGAAAGATACTGTTCTGACCCAATTCTTTTCAAATCAAACAAACACAAAATATGTTTAAAACCAAAACTTTTAATGCAGCGCTGTGAATTCTGTTCATTCACAGCCAAGAGTCATTCAAAACTAATTGTCCCAGATAAAAGAAAAGCCCTTTCAAGGTTGTGAAAGGCTGCCAAGAACAAAAGACGAATTGCAGATAAATATCCAAAGCCAGAAGTTTCAAAAAACAAACCAGAGTAAGCAGGGCTTCAATGAAGACTTTGAGTAGAAAGAACTTCTTTGCTTCCTGCAAAGAAGCCAATCTAAAGGCTGGCTTTTATCCCTTATGGGAGGGGCCATAATCTTTCAGCCATACTCCTAAGTTGCCCCTGCTGCTTCAGCTGCTTTTTCCTTCAAGCAACCCTGTGGACACACATACTGAGCACAGGGTCCCCGGGTCCCTCTTTGTCACTGCTGCCAGACTCTACAACCTCCAAAGGCAGCACCCCATTCTCCGACAGTCCTGGCCCCATCCCTGCATCACATGCAAGCCCCTCATCTGAGTCCTCACTCTCCAAGAGCTCAGCCTTCTGCACCTACTGCTGGCAATCCCACGTCATTGTAGTTCTGTTAAAGTTGTAGCAACGTTTCAGCAGAATCTCATCTGCCATCATCAGGCTTCTTCATTGTAGTTCTGTTAAAGTTGTGAGCACGTTCAGCAGATCTCATCTTGCCATCATTCAGCTTCTGCATCCATGCAGAAGCCTGATGATGGCAATGAGATTCTGCTGAAATGTGCTATCAACTTTAACAGAACTACAATGAGCTTCAACTTTAACAGAACGTACAATGACGTGGGAAATACCCGAAGGAAGCTAAACAGCACAACGTAAGTACCCCGCGGAGCTTTAAAAAAAAAAAAAACAAATATGTTATATATGATTTTTTTTTTTAAGCTCTCGCGGGGAACTTACATTTGTTTGCTGATTACTTCCTTTGGTATTAATCCCACGTTCATTGTACTTCTGTTAATGTTGTAGCAGACGTTTCAGCCAGAATCTCATCTATGCCATCATCAGGCTTCTGTATGAGAAGTGGTGTCTCACAGCTCTCTGCTTTCAAATTTGAGGCTGTCTATCTGATTGGCTATTAATGTCCGGTCTGGTTGTTTGGACTGGAGTTGATGTGGGTTTGTTTCTTCTGTCTGGTTTGTGGCTTTGGATTGGCTGCAGCGACTCTGTCTTGTGGTTGGAGCATTTCAATTGGCCAGCTTGCTTCTGTGAGTACGGCTGCTCTTCATTAGCAAGCCTGGGTTTCCACTGGCTGCCGTGGGGGGGGGTGTTTGAGTTGGAGGCATCAGAGGAAGTCTAGTTTCTGTGCTCAGGTGTTTGTCTGTTTTGTGGTGTCGGAGATCTTTCTCATTAGAGTGCAGGCTTCCAAATGATTAACAGTCTGCCTGGAAATCATCTCTTCTATTTCATGTGTCAGGTCTTTTATCAATCTCTAATGGCTTCTCTGAATGATTTGTGGCTGGGTTTCTATAGTGGCTAGGGTTTAGTGCCATTGAAGTTGATGGTTGCTGGACCTGTGGTTCATGTGTTTGACTAGTGAGGAGGTGTGTTCCCAGCTTTTTTACTGCATTTGTGTTCTTCTAGGGCGGCGTACTATATTCTCTATTGGTCTGTCCAATGATGTAGCCGGCATGTGTACGAGGAATTTCGTATAGCCTTGTTTTCCAGGTCAATTTTGTTCTTTGGGGTTCCTCAGAGGCTGTTATTTTTTTGTCTATTTGGGAAGGCAGTCTGTGATGTGATGCCTGTGTAGTATCTTACTATTTTATCTGTGTACCTCTTATGTAGGGCAAGACAGCTGTTCCATAGGTTTGCTCTTCTAGGTACTCTGTTATGTCTTTGTGTTGTTTTTGTGACAAGCTGAGTGATTTGTTTTTTGGAAGCCATTGGCTGTCAATACTTTCAGTCAGGTGCATAGTTCAGTCTTTATATGTGTCTTATCTGCCAGGCGTTTGGTTCTTGGTAATTTATCAAGGGAATTTATCGTGTGGTGGTGGTTATTGGGGCGATGAGGTAGCGGTTGGTGTGTGTTTTCTTTGGTATATGGATGGTCCCAGTGTTGCCTCTTTCTTTTGTAGATTAGTACATCTAGGAATGGTAGTTGTTGTGTTTATTTCCGTTTCCATGGTGAACTTGATTTTGGGGTGTGTGTTGTTTAGGTGTGTTTGGAAATTGTTTAGGTTTAGGTCCCATGGAAAAGAAAACCTAAACAATTTTATATATATATATATATAAAATATTTATTTTTATATAATTTTTATATATTTTTATATTTATTTATATGAATATATTTATTTATTTATTTGTCAATTGCTTACAAGATAATAGGTATAAATATATACATAGTTATGAGTACATGAAATGGGTACATATAAGAAAAATAAAAGAAACAATAGGATAAGGATGGTAGACATGTTGGTGCACTTATGCACTTTTTGTATACTGTATATTTTATGCACTGTTTGTATATTTTAGCATAGCGTGGTGCTAATGCAATTCAGACTACACTTTTCATGGTGTTATACTGAACTGTCTTCATTAGTTTGTTCACTGTTAAAAATGAAATCTTGCGTTTAGAGTTTAAGTTGCTTGTTTGGGGTAGAGCGGCAATGAAATTTGAATCAAGGGCTATTCAACTATGGAATCCAATCAACTGTTTCCATACCAAGACTTCTTCTCTTGAAGTAGGACCTGAAGACAATGCCTCACTTCCTTTGACACCACAAAGAGAGTTCATCTGAGCTAATTTGATTTGCTTTTAAGGGCTGCAAACCCAATGCTTGCAAGCAACAGATATGAATCCTCCCTTTCATAAATCAAAATGGTTTCCCTCTCTCACTGTTTTAGGTATTTTTTGTGTGTGCACGGCTGGGTTTAAGCGGAGTCTCCTTTGTTCCAGAGGCTTTCCCCATTCTTAAATCCCACTTTAACTGCTAGTGAAAGAAAGGGCTGCTTTGCGCAAAAATGCATGTGAAGGGAAGTGTGGGATTAATAGGAGAAGATTTGTTCATATAAACCTTTATGAAAAAGTGGAGCTGAGGCTTTGCAGGCATGTGTAAATGGAACGGCAAGATTAGCTTTGGGCTTTTCTTGACAAGGGCTCATATTAAGAAAAAAGCCTGCCATCTCTGTGTAAATAGAGAAGGGGTGAATGTGATATTAAAGAATGGTTCTTTTACTGGAGACAGTGATGCTATCTGATTAGAGAGTAGGGGAAATGGAGAAGCCTGTTCCAACCAAGGCTTCCCGAGACCGTAATTTAGCACAAGCTTAATTAAAACAACTATTTTATTTCAACGCTGGAAATATTTTCATTACCTGCTGGTAATGAGTCCTAAACAGTCCCTTCAAGATAAGCACCCATCTTACTTTCCTTTGAAGTGCTGCCAACAGCTAGAGTGCCAAATGAATTATAAAAAACCAACCAAAGTACAAAGTCCACACAGAGCTTCAAGGATTAATCCAAACAGAATAAACGACTTTGCTTCCTGCAAAGGTTTCATCACCTTTGCCTGTCCTTTATATCTTATGGGAGGGGCAATTACATCCAAGCCTTACTCCCAAGTCACTCCTTTTGTCTCATCTGCTCTTGCCTTCTAGGAGCTCTGCACACGCACACTGGGAACAGGCTCCCCTTGTTCCTTTGCCTCACTGCTGCCAGACTCTGGAGGCTCTGGAGTCAGAACCCCACTCCCAGATGGTCCTGGTCCCATCTCTGCATTGGATGCAGGACCCTCTTCCGAGTCCTTTCCAGACTCCCTGACTGGTCCTTGTTGTTCCCCACTGTCCGATTCCACTGTTGTCTGCACAGGCTGCCGGTGAACCACAACAAAGCCATTTATTGGAAGAAGAAGAAGAATTCCATCAACAAATAGGTGACTAAATGAGTTCATAGAAAATTTCAACTGTTTGGAACCTCAGTTTTTCTACCAAATATGTTTTGTCTCCTGTTTTCAAATTTTGGGAGCAGCATTGCCAGTGAGACAATGTAAAACGAGACAAACATTTTAAAGGTATTAAAAGTGCTGGTCAATTGGATAAATAATCAGGGGATGGATTCGCTGAATAGACGGATGCTCAGCAGACATATTTTTTTCTATGTAATAAATTCATTGTGCTTTTTCTTTTTTGATGCAGGCTGGAATTGGTTTTTCTTCTTACAAATGAATGGTGGAACAGCTCTTTTGCATAATCCATGCAAAAGGCTAAATTGACTATAACATTTATTGACTTTTTATATCTGCTGGGTTGGATGCCTGACATTCATTTAATCTGTAATCTCACAATAGTTTTTCATAATGAAGCTAAAAATGTAAATAATATTCCAATATCCATGGCTGAGCAGATAAGAGAAATACCAAAAGAACGTGTCTCAACAAATTTGTGTTTTCAGCTGCATCCCCATTGTCCAATATGTAACATCTGTTCTCATTCCAAGACAGCTGAGATTTGATGTTTTCCCAGTGTGATACACGTGTCAACACATCGCCTGGATTCTGTTATCTTTGCTGCATTGAGTATAGAATTAAATGAGCTGATAGCTTTCTTAAGGAGTTATTTTGGACTATATTAGCATTAGCTTGAAGTTCCAACTTTCAGAATCACAGAGCAGCTGATGTTGCAGTTCTGTGCAGAGCACTTTAATTGTTGAATGGACCAAATTGATTTCATATAGCCTAGTGAATCTGAGAAATAGCATTGGCACTGCATCCTGTATTCATCATATTGTCAGAACTACTTTCAAGTGTCTCAGCCCAGCTGTCATTCCTTGAGGAATATTATTTTAAAGAAAATAATGGATTGAATCACTTTTCTATAAATATTATAGAACTAGAGGGTTTCTTTCTTTCTTTTTCTCCTTCCTTCCTTCCTTCCTTCCTTCCTTCCTTCCTTCCTTCCTTCCTTCCTTCCTTCCCTCCCTCCCTCCCTCCCTCCCTTCCTTCTTGATATTTTTACTATATCTGATGGTAAGTTTCTAGTAGGACCAAAGACTATAAAAATAGATGATATAAACATTGCTTCATGTAATATCTAAAATGTTAAGGTGAAGGGATTTTTTTAATATGCTGGGTTTTTAAATTAAAATTTAGAACAACAAATTATCACTTCATGTTTCTTTTTGTCTTATTTTTCATTTTGCCCAAACCTGTTTCCCATTATATAGATCTCGTTCACTTATGATATTGAATGTAGTAAAGTAGAAAAAGATGAGCAAGATTGTTTCTTCTGAGATTCTATATTCATGGACAGGTGCTACACTGGTATTCATCTACATGTGGGATGATTAGTAACAGAGGTTGTGCTGGCATTCCTGCTTTTCCTGAAGGACATTCAATGTCACACATGAATAAAGCTAGCACCAAAGGTTACGGTAAATAAAAAATGTTTGTGTTTATCCACATACATTAGCATGTGCAGGTATATACAACCATGTACAATATAGTGTGATACAATGTGCTAGAATATGAAGCCATTTTGAATTGAGTTGAGTTTATTAATTATCCTGCTTTTATTATTTTTATAAATAATTCAAGGTGGTGAACATACCTAATACTTCTTCCTCCAATGTGACTGTTTGATGTAGATTTTTAGGAATGTTTATGTACTTCAGCTGGCCTATAGAAATTGAGTCAACAAAGTAGGGAACTATTCTGGTCTAGCATTATAACTGTATTATAAAGGAGCAACAACACAGGATTATGCTTGCAGACTGCTCATCATAAATGCTAATTAAACACATCCTAAATGAAATATTAAAATAGGAAATCTGAGAAGGTGAGGAAAAGAGGATGATGCTTTTTTTAAAAAAATATCACACATAAGGCTTTTGGGAGAACAGATAACTCTCCCTCAAATATTTTCTTTACAAGAACAATTACTTAATTTTACAGGAGATTGTGAATAATTTAGAATAACCTGTCCAGTTTGAGCCCTTTTGTTTTCCTACTCTGAAGACTTCATGAATAAAGGAACTACAGGATTTCAGAATTAGAAATTATAGAGAATATCACTTCCTTTCTTGCTATATTCACAGCCACATTCATACATGCATGCATGAAAAAAACTTATGTCTGCTATTGGTTCCTGATTCTTTAAAAAAATGGTCTCCAGAAGATCAGATGTATAAAGTGATCTATAAATATGGATGGACAGAATAGGAAATTTTCCTTTACATGCTTTAAGGCAATTTTTCTCAATTTTGGGAACATGAAGATATGTGGAATTCAACTTCCAGAATTCCCCAGCCAGCAAGTGGAACCTCAAATATGATCATATTTCCCCTTTCCTTATTAATATCAAAAGCAGTGAGTACTGAGAGATATGAATTATAACATATAAATTCAAATGTATAACAGTACATTTATTACATTATTTTCTAAAATATGTTCAGACTGATTTAGCTTTAAGCACATTGAAGGCATTCATTCAGATAATGTGCTTTAGACCAGGGGTCCCAATCTTTGGTTCCTGGACCTGCACCAGGTCATGGCATGCTAGAAACTAGGCTACACAAATGAGTGGACCTCCATCTGCAGGATGCAGGCAGCATGCGAAACCACGCCCCATCCAGTCCACATATACATCTCTTTCCATGGAACCAGTCCCTGGTGCCCAAAAGGTTGTGGGCAACTGCTGTAGACCACAGAGCTAACAATAGTCAGTCCTGTTGATCAGTAACTTTCCTCTTTAGCATCTCATAACCTTTGCAAAACATTAAGAAAACCAAGAAACATTAATAAAACTAAGATCATGGCACCTGGCCCTTTCAATTCCTGGAAAATAAATGGGGAAGAAACAGATTTTATTTTCCTGGGCTCCAAGATCACCGCAGATGGGGACTGCAGCCAAGAAATTAAAATACGCTTGTTCCTGGGGAGGAAAGCTATGGCAAATCTAGACAGCATACTAAAAAGCAGAGACATCACCCTGCCAACAAAAATGTGCGTAGCCAACGTTTTCCCAATTGCAATGTATGGCTGTGAAAGTTGGACCATAGGAAAGGCTGAGCACCAAATAACTGAGGTCTTTGAACTATGGTGCTGGAGAAGTCTCTTGGACTGCAAGGTGATCAAACCGGTCAGTCCTAGAGGAGATCAACCCTGACTGCTTTTTAGAAGGCCAGATCCTGAAGATGAAACTCAAATACTTTGACCACCTAATGAGAAGGAAGGACTCACTGGAGAAGAGCCTGATGCTGGGAATGATTGAGGGTAATAGAAGAAGGGGACGACAGAGAATGAAGTGGCTGGATGGAATCACTGAAGCAGTCAGCATGAGTTTAAATGGACTCCAGAAGATGGTAGAGGACAGGAAGGTCTATGGACAGGAATTGTCCATGAAGTTGTGATGGATCAGACATGATTTTGCAACTAACAGCAACAACAACCTTTGCAAGGTTTGGCACTTCAGACATGTATTTTTATTTCTCACTAAAAAATGTCCTGAATAGCTTCAGGCCCATTGAGTACAGATTGAGGAAATGCTATTTTTATCCCTTAGAGTAAAACTCCTCCTTCCCCAGAAGAAATACAAAATAGGAATAACAATATCTTGCAGCACTCTTGGACTCTAATGTGTTTTTTAAAAGACTTTATAAGCTCTTTGGTTGTAAATGAATGAACTTTGAAAGCTCTTTGGTTGTGAACAAACTATTTCCTGCCTTGAAATTCCATGTGTTAAGCCT